>VZUI01056425.1:0-239414 GCA_013401135.1 Cettia cetti | reverse complement strand
GTCGGGGCGCGGCGTTCCGGGGCAGCCGGGCCGCTGGCCGGTGCCACGCGTTGCATCCGGCGGGCAGGGCAGGCAGCGCGCCCGGGGCTGGCGGCGGGGCCGGGGCTGGCGGAGAGCTCGCCGTGCCCCAGCCCCGGCGCGCATCGCGGCGGGTGATGCAAGGCCGCTCCTAAGGCCCGGGTACCGTGTGCTCCTCTCTTGCGCCTTCTGGGCTCTGTTTATCGGAACGGCGCTAACGCGAGTGGTCAAGTGGGAAACGCAGCGCTGTCGAATGTACTTTGGGTATTTCCTGCTGGTATTAATAAATGTAGAGAACGAGAAATGAAGAACGAAAAAAACATGTGGTCACATAGAGTGTTTTTACCTCTAGGGTTGGTATTGGTAAACCGACAGCTTTGCTTGTAGAACACGTGTCAGTCTTGTGGCGTCCTAAGGTTTGCACTTCAGGTGCTTCAGGAGTGTGTATCATACTGGAATTCAAATAATACCTTTGCTTAAAACCTTCTGTGAGTTCTGAATGTAGGTTTTGTTATTGTTCTTAAAATACTAACATTGGTGTGGAGCCTTTAAGTCTTACAGCTTTTTAAACAATTGACGGTAAAGTAGTACTGTTGAAGTGAAACCAGTAAAATAATTTCTGCAGAGAAGAAATCAAATAGACTTAGTTACTTTCCAAAGGATAGACTTTTGACTTGAGTCTAGCCAATTACTAGAAAAAATATTGGAAATTTCAGAAACAGTGCAGCAAGGGTTATGTATGCCCACATGGCAGGTTGCAGACCTAAATTTTTAGGAGGAATAAAACCAAACCAGCCATCAGGTCAGATGTAAACTATCCTGCATCTAAAAATAGCATTGATGATAACAGTGAAGTGGTCAGTCTGATTTTCAGCAGCTTTTCAGCAGATGCTGCAGTAAAATGATTTCCTTTGGATCTGACTTGCTTCTGGCCAGAGGAGAATAAACTTGCCTCATCTTGGAATTATACGTGTAGATATTTGGAGGCACTCTCGTCACATTTATATGGGAATACAGCCAGCTAGAGCCTTTATGCGTTGTATAAACAAATTAGTTTACATGTTAGACCTCAGTTTTCTCTAAAAGCTAGCTTGGCCTTTGGAAGAGGTTAGGTCATGACTTCCACTGAATCAGAGAGAAGGCAAGAAATTGCCAAATGAGAGTGTTTTATTCTGACAGTTCTGTGTTTACAGAACTTGCTTTGAAGCTAAACCTGAAGCTCCTGGAGCAGGTCTGTGGAGGGCTATGAAGATGATTAAAGGACTGAATCATCTCTCTTACGAAGAGTGGCTGTGAGAATTGGGCCTGTTCAACCTCAAGAAGAGACAAGTGAGAGGAAACTTCATAAATGTTTATAACTATCTGAAGAGAGGGTGTCAAGAGGATGGATCAAGGCTCTTTTTGGTGGGGCCAAGCACTAGGACAAGGGACAACAGAGACATTAATGCACAGGAAGTTCTACCTATGGAGGAACTTCTTCACTGTGCAGATGACTGAGCACTGGAACAAGTTGCCCTGAGAGGTTGTGGAGTGTCCTTCACTGGAGATACTCAAGAACGGTCTGGACTCTGCCTTGTGCTCTAGGATGGGCCTGCTTGAGCAGAGAGGTTGAACCAGATGATCCACTGTGGTTCCTTTCAACCTTACCTATTTTGTGATTATGTGATCAAAATTATTGCAATTAGGCCTCTAAAGTAGTTGGAGTCCCTTGCTTGTCAGTATGAATTTCAGTTTTTTATTATGTAGTGTTAGTTTGGTTTTTGGGAAGAACCTTTATAGTTGAAAACCACTCTTTTGCAGAGTTAATAGAAAACTCATCTTCACAAAAGGCAGGTGTAATTTCTGCAGGTCCTGTTGACCTAGAGTGCTTTCTCTGAAAAAGTTATCCTTTATAACACTGAACTGAGCTCAGGCTGGTCCATGTTACTGTTGCATGTTTCATTCCTCTTCCATTACATACAGGAGCTGTTAACTGGGGTGTGGAGGTGGTTGGGGGAAGAAAAGACATATGTTGTCTTTCGCTTGTTAGTTATAAAGTAAATTCTATTTGGAAGCTGTTAAAGGTGGCATTAATTCTAGCTGACATGGGCGTTTTGTGTGCTGAACAGGTTTCTTTTCTCCCTCCCAGAAAATTTCCACCTAGAAAATTGAAGTCCTCATTACTCCAAATAACAGTTTACTGGTTTCCTGTTAAATTGTTTGTAGTAACAATTGTTGAAGTTGGTGTCGAGCGCTTTCTAGCCTCATTTTCTTAAACTAAATTACACTTTAATGTTTGGAGCGAGAACTGAAACCAAAATCTGCTCTCTAGTTCAGATAAGCTTAGCTAATAAAAGCAGTTTAACAAGTGACCTGTAATGTGTAGCTAGATGTTTGTTAGAAATATAACAGCTGATGTCTGAATTAAACAGAGAAGGAAACAGGGGTAGGACCCAGAAACAGATTGAGAGACATTAGACTCCTAAATCCCAAACTGTAATCCTCAGAATCTCTGTTGTCATTTCACCCTGTAGTTCTGTTTTCAGAGAAAATGTTTGTCTAGTTTGTCTAGTGTCTCTCTCCTGTAGTAGCCGGTAGGATGTGCTTAGGTGATCAACTGAAAAAAAAGGGAAGACAAATCCAGTTATACCTTCACATTCATACTATCTTTAAGTAATCCATGATTTAAATAACTGATTATCTGCTTCTAAGCTGTTGAGTTCAGAGGCTACCAAGGTATTTGATGTCCATTAATTCATCTAGGCATACCCGAACCTTTAGTTTTTTTGGCATCTTGTGGCAATGAATTCCCAAATTCAATTATGTTCTTCGTAGGAAAGGCATTTTACTTGGTATTATTCTCACCTCAAACTGTTAAGATTTGTCATGTACCACTTTATACTTACATTATGAGCAATAGTCAGTCATTGTGTATTTAGCCCTTCTTGCTTTTTAAATACCTCATCACATCACAGAAAGGAGCAATTTTGTGTTTATTGCAAGCACAACCCATAAGAGGATGCACAGTCAGGGCATTCTTTATGCTCATCTCTGTCTGAGGAATTTGATCACCTCTGCACAATGCCAATGTGAGCACATTCCTATACCAGGTTTAGGAGTTAATTTTCGTCACAGTCAAAGTGCTTGAGATTTGTGGCTAAAACAATGTTGATAGCACAGCAATGTTTTGGCTGTTTCTGGCCTGCACAACATCAAAGCTTTTTTCCACCCTTCCTGCCCAGTAAGTAGGCAAGGGAGTGGGCAGGAGGCTGTGTAGGGACACAGCTTGGACAGTGGACCCAAACTGGCCAGTAAGATGTGCTGTACTGTGTATTGCTCAGAAATAAAAACAGAGGTAAAGGAAGAAGAAAGGGTGGGTTTTTTGCATTCAAGATATCTGGTTCTTTGAGATCAGTAAACTGGAGCTTGTAGAATTGGTCACCCTGTTGATCATTTCTTTCCTTCACTTGTGGGGTATGTTTCCTTTTCTTCCTCAGTTCAACCCTGGAAGTTCTTTTCCTTTTCTTCCTGTTTTCTCCCCTGTCCCACTGAGGCGGGTGAGCGTGCAGCAGCATGGCTGCTGGCCAGGGTCAAGCCACCCCAACACTGCACAAACACCTAAAAATGTGATTGAAAGAAGCAATAGCTGCACCCTATGTTTCTGTTGTAATGGTGCTCACTGAATTAACCAGTGGTGGGAAAGATCCCTATGCTAGGTGTTTCTTGAGCTTATTCTAGATATAAATATTCCTCTTGAAGTTGTACAGCTGTGTATAGTTCAATGAAAATTCATTAGACTGGAGTGAAGCCAAGAAAGAGTTAGGCTTCAGTAGCAATGTGCATTGTTTGACTGTTGCAGAAAGGGCAGTTGGTGTTTTCTGTCTTCAGGACATAGACATGAGACTAGAGTTTGGTGGCCAACCTGTTGTTGAGCGCAGCTCTGAGATGCAAAATAAACTCTTGGTTTTTTTCTGTCTTGTGAAATCTGGTGGGTGCTAGAGAAATAACTTTAAAGGTGCCAAATGTTTTACCCAGTTGATATTTTAGGGATAGAAACGTTGCTGGCTCTCCCCTTTCATTGTATGCAGAACTTATGAGTATAAATTATACACTTCCCTAGACTTTTGTTCATTTGTTCTAAGGCACATGCTTACGCTGAGCCATCTGTTACTCTTGTTTGCCCAAAGGCACATGAGATGTTTGGCCTAAAAAATAGACTGAATTTGTTGATTGCAGGCCTGAATCTTAAGCATGAATAGGTCTTACAGCAAGCATAGATGATTTGTGGAATGATAGGTTGGTGATGGAAGCGTTTGTCAGGTGAATTGTGGAGCAAATTTCAGTTTTCCAGTTGTAATCTGGCTTCTGAGAAGTTGTGAGAATAAGTAGATGACTTTGTACAGTTGTGACCTGCTTGCATTCAAATATTTTGTAACCCAGACAGCCATTTAAATGACCACTCCTTTCTTTGAAACTGGTGAGGACTGCTGAACTGTGTCACTTAATGAGTTTCTGTTTGAAAACTGGATTCTGATTATTTATTCAAGAAATAGCAAGACATTAGTCTTAGCTGCTGCTCTGAGGGGGAGCAAGTGTTCAAAAAATGAGTAGATGTGGCACTTCATGACAAAGTGAGCATGGTGTTTGGTCAACGGTTGAATTTGATGATCCTGGAGGTATTTCCAACCTTAATTATTCCATTTTTCTAACTTTTTCCATCCTTGAAAGATTAGGGAAGAGTTAAGAGGATCTCTGAAAGTGCTCTCTTCCATTTCTTATAAGAAATTCATTATTTGTGGTGAGTTGACCCCAGCCAGTAGCCAAATGCCAACCCCCCCACCTCTCACTCACTCTCCTGGGCTGTGAAAGGGGGTGAAAGTAGCAGACATTTAACAGGTGCTTGGGAAGACAAACCCCATGAGTGGATGTTGTCTTTGTTCCCCACACCCCTTGCTTCTCCTTTCCCAGAGTTTTTACTGCTGAGCATGACATGGTACACATTGATGTTACTTCCAAAACATGAATATAAATAAAATGCTTGCTTTATAATTTTCTTGTTAGGGTAGCATTTTTGTTTCTGGGGTGTCTTTATAAAAAGACTTGATTCTCTAAATCTGAACAGGCAGCCTATGTGCCACGCTAAGTACTCATAATAATTATTCAAAGGCTTTTAACTGTTCAATGGGAGATTCTTGTGTGTGTGATATGTATGTATGTATTAGCTTACAGTACAATTTTCTAAAATATGTTTGAAGAAATTTTACATACATTCTAGCAGAATATGACTATGACTTGAGAAATGCAGCCATTTTAAAAGAATGTACAGCTGGAAAAATCCTGGTTTAACCTTCTCAAATCATTAGAGACATAATGGGGCTATTTTCCTTTTTATTATATCTGCCAAGAATAATATTATGCCTCAGTTTATGTTCCCCTCATTTTCTCATGTAATAAGCAGACACGTTTGCAAGCTTTGAGAAGATGATTTGGGATTTCCTCACTGTAGGAAATTGTACAGGTGTCTTTCTCAAAATATCCCCATGCATATATGGCTAGCATTACAGACAGAAAGCCCAGGAAGGATTGGCAGCATTTCTTAGTTTTGATTCTAATTTGCACTTGTAACATTGCAGCACTACCTTTTTTTTAAGTTCTAGTTCTAAACTGCAGTAATGATAAATTATCAATTAGAAAGCTGTTAGTTGCTAGTCATCAAACAGCTGATGTGCTGTTTGAAGTGCCCGTGTGGCATGTGAGCTCTGAAGAGAAGACAAAGGATCCTGCCTTTAGTAATTTTACTTTATGTGACCATGTATCTATCCAGTAGTTGAGTGTTGCTTAAATGTATTTTTTATTAACTTATTTTTTTTTTCTTTGTAGAAGAGCCCCTGCCTTGAAGTAGGCATGTTTTCAGACTATAAGGGTATACTTATAATGCAAGGCAGACCTTGAATGAAATTTTAGCATAAATTTTTAGGCAGAAATTTTGACTTTTTTCACCCCTATATCCTACTAACTTTAAGTCATGTTAAAGCTAAATCAAGTGGGCAGTGGTCTGGCTTGGGAGAGCTTGTTGTGCGTCTGTTGCAACCTTGGGTTTCTTTACAACTCTCTTGGTAGGGGAGGAAGTAGTTTTGCCTCCAGGCAGTAGGAGGAAGTACTGAAGGGAAAGCATCCCCAAAAGTCTGGCATGATTTGGACTGAAAAGCTTGTCTTGATAGGCTGATTTTTGGGATTCTCTATGGATCTTCACTACACCTCAATATTTGACCACATTCAGTCAGTGAGCTGTCTTATGAATGTGCCTCTGTCTGCTTTTCTGATAGGAAATACGAACTTGTAACTTTTTAACCACAGAGCTGGACTGAACTTTCAGTGTTCTCTGACAGTGATCCAGTAAGGATAAAAGGATCCTTTTATCCTGCTAGACCATGAGTCCATTTATGTGGACATACCTTTGGAAAAGTTTTTATATATACTGACAGGGACTTTTCAGAGAAGTGTTAGAAAGACTAAGGGGTAGTGTAGTGTATTCAGAATTAAAACACTTTTTATAAGAATTATGGATAAAATACACAGCTTTCAGGTTCCAGTTGGCTGTGTATTATTGAAAAGATACTAACTAGAGAGTTTTCTGCAGACTCTGTCATGACTTTCCTACTCCTTCCCTCCTCAAAAATTACGACAAGTATCAAACAGCATACTGAATGATAGAAAAAGCATAAAGGACATACTTTAGAAAATACTACACACATAAAAATTAAATGAACACAATAAATTAAAATATTGCAAAACACAGCAAACATTTAAAATTGCACAATACACCTACAGTATTTTAATTAAATTGATGCATTTGTGTGGACAATAACATATGGTTCTTATTTTATGTAATGAGTAAGTTTCTACATATTTCTGTATTATTTACTGCATCCTTTAGTAAAAAGTCTGACTCAAAAGCTGCTGGAAATAGGATGACTTTATTTATTGCTGATAGTTAGGGGAACTTTTCATTTAGTGGTAGCCAAAGTTGGCCAGAATCTGTGTTTCTTTTGAAGGCTATTTCCATACTTCAGTACATGACAATTAAATTAATTTTCTTGTCTTTTAGTAGAAGGGCTGGAGAATCTACAGCTTCTTTCTTAAGTGGTCTAAAACTCTGCATATTTCTGTTCTGAAAAATAATTCTGTAGTTTAGGTACTTGCAGGTTTTCTCTTTCAGATTGCCAGCATTACCATTATTATTACCAGGTTAGGGATAAAATTACTTCACACACACAAAAAAAAATTTCTAAATGAGAAATTCTGCTTCAGTGCTTTCATAGAATAATTGTTTTGTAAGATTAAATGTGAATTTTGGCATAAGTTGCACTTTGCTTACACAGCTACTCTCTGTTGTCTGCAAGATGCAAATATTTTATTAGCCATAATTAATTACTAAAGAAATCCTTGAGAAGGAATTTTGATGTTTGGCAAGATGGTTACTTCAGAACTGACATCCTGTCTTTGCAGGTAGTATGAGCATTGCTATTGATTTTGCTGTAAAGAAACTGAATGACTTAGGTTTATAAGAAGTAAGACAGCAATCCTACTCATACCACCTCTCTGTTTTGATTTGAGTAATTATGTACAGGCAGGGTCTTCAGGATTAGTGTACCTGGTTTAGTCTTTTATTTTATTGCATTTGAAATCCTTTGTAAATGATGAAATAGATTATGTTTTTCTCAAAAGGGATGTTTAGTGTTTCCTTCAAAAACGTTTGGGAGAATGCTCCAGATACAAAATTACTCAGTTCCCACCTTGAGGCTTATTGAAACCCTATTTTGAAGGAAATCAGCATTAATTATGAAGGATAATTACAGTGTTGAGTGGCTAATAAGTATGCAGTTATTTAGAACTGGGGGATAATACAGTATTTGAGGCATTTGTTTAGTTGTCTATAAATATGGTAAGTGATTTGAGTGCTTGAACTCATCCCTGTGAGGCTTTAAAAGCCTCACAGAATTGCACCTCGTAATGGCCAGTAAATCTCACTGAGGGCTTTATCCTTGGATGTGCTTGCTGTTCACTACAGGAGCATGTTACAGAGACTTTTTTTTACCACCATCTGAACAACTTTTCCAGCATGCTCTTAGCCCAGCAGTTATGCAGTTGTGTATTATACATGTATTATTATAGCACTTATGTTTGCTGAAGTGCATCCCACGTCCTCTCAGCCATCCTCAGAGAGATGCAATGTGTGTGTTACTTAGCTGTTGTTAACTCAAAGTTTTTTCTTTCTCCCACCTATTTTTTTTCATCCTCCCTTTCCTTCCTTTGAGCTTGTACATCCCTATTTACCTTCTATATGTCTCCTCCTTTTGTGGCAAGCCTTTCTGGAACAGAATAATATGAAACCCCTGAGGTAATTTTCAACCTCTGTTGGTGGCGTGGTGTGTAACAGAGATACAGAGAGCTCCCTATTAAACTTAAAGCAAAACTAAAGAAATGACACCTCCACCATCTTCATCTTGCATTTGTGGCTTATGTCTAGTGTTTAAATAAACATACATGTTATATATGTTGAAGTTGGAAATTTGCTTATAGTACATCTCCACATGTAAGGCAAGTCTCAAAGTTGCTGTTGCTTGGGATACAGTTTGTCTCTCACTGCAGGGAACTTAAAGTGGTGAGGTGTAAAACTACAGACATTTTTCAGTTTAACAACTGAATTACATTTTATGTTCTTGGAAAAGGAAGATGAGTTATTCTGAAGAAAAGGTTGTTTTAATTTTTTTATTTCTTTTTAACAACAGCAGTCCTTAATGACTATCTCAAGGTACATCTAAAATGAAGACATTATTGATCCAAGCCACATGTTTGGGATCATCCCAGAACAGTATTGGGCATAATCACAGGAAATGCTTCTCCAGCTGATGCAAGCAGGCACAGTGTTAGGCAGCTGGTGTTTAATCGCATGTGCATGGTTAAGATTATGAAAAAATGTGGAAAGGGTTAATACTGTATTTAACAAATGACTTGTAGTTCCATTATTTGGTTTTCTAGGGTTTTTTGTTTAGTGATTTATGTAGTTAAGATGCTGGAATTGTCTCTTGTGTGAACCATGGCACACAGAGGCACTATTATGCCTCCTTGTTATGCTGAGGCACTTGTTTGAATTTTGGGATTCGCTGAGGCGAATATTGTGTGTCAGGAAGCCACTGTTTCTTCCTGAGTACATATTCCTTAATCTTGCTGTTGCCCTTTTAAAGATTGACCCAGTCTTGACTGGAGATCAGCAATATTTGACCCAGACAACTTGAGAGAATACCAGGGTGATGTCTGGGCCTTTTGTAGAAAGTGAGATGTCTGAAAGCGTACAGTTGTTACTGCATCAGGCAGCACTGTTTGTAAAGGTGCAAAATGTGAACTTGGAAAATACAATTGCTTTAGTGTTGTGCTTTCACCTGCTATTTCTGATTAATGTCCCAGACATTATTATCCCTGGCTAGCAACTTTGATGTTAGGTGTGTATTTGTACTGTTTGCATCAAACATGCTTGGAGAAGAAATTTTATTGAATCTAATAAAAATGTTCTCAGAAGTCCAAAATAGTTTTATTATCTAAATAAATGGTTTCATTTTTTTTCCCCAAAGTGTTCTCTTTGAAATATTTTTCCTTTGATGTGTACAATGTAGAAAGGATATATACTGAAAAAAATGTGTTGTTTGGGGTTTTTTTAAATATTGAGTCTTACTTGTAAATAAAATATCAATTTTACTATTGTTTTAATGAAGCTGCTGAAGTTAATTGTAGCCATTTAAAAATGGGTTCACATCAGTAAAATCAAATGTTTGGGGATTTAGTTTTAGTCTTCTTACACAGTAGTGTAAAGTTAAATATTGTATGTGATGATAAATTTTAAAATGTCTTAATGTGTCCTTATGGTCTCACTGATTTATATACATTTAAAATGTAAAAGGAGTTACTTCACTGTCCCTTTAGCTTTTGTACAGCCTTGTGGGTAGGATATCTTTTGCCCTTTTAGTTTATTTTTCATTTGAAATGTTTCCACATTCTCAAGTGAAAGAGAAAATGCTGTTTGATACTTTGTGGTCAATAGCAACCTGCCATTCACTGCCAATGTCTAAAGCCTCTTTATCTTTATAATGTTCTTTGATTGGATTAGTTACTAGTAATAACTTTAGGTCTTATAAACTGCAAGTTTACATAGGCAGCAAGGTTGTTAATAGTTGGAAGAATTTTAAGTAATATAGGCAAAAACGGGGAACAGATTCTTTAAACAGAATCACTGATGTGGATTCTTAAAGGACAAATAACAGTTAAGATACTATAGACTACAGAAGCTGGTACTTTAGAATGGTGTAACTTTGGATTTTACCTGTGATTTTTAGCTGTGTTAATGCTATGTTATTCCATCCTTTGTAAGGAAAGAAAGATTTCTGTTCAACTTGAACATTGATGTACCAGATCTGAGCGTTCACCTTCTCTAAGCTTTCCTGGGCAGCTGGCTTGATCTGTTAGAGAGCATAGGAATTCAGTACATTTCAAAGGGATATGTCTTTTACAGTAATCTCTGTAGTATTTCAGAGAAGAAGAGAAAGAAGTGGTTCTGTTATTTGCTTGTATTAGAAATATAGGAGGGCCAGGAGTCAGAGGAAAATTTAAGCAGCCTGTGAAAATATAAAGTGGAAAACTTCTCAATAATATTTGTTACCTTTGTGGTATGCTAGAATTTTTTTTTATGTTTCACTTTAATGGATAAAAACCTGCTGAGGTTATGATTCATGTTTACTTTCAAACAATAAAATTTTGTTGCTTACCTGAACTGTGAGTATAATGTGTCTTTATGTTTTACTTTCTCCTATAAAAAGTTTCATTATTAAAGTCACACTTGTTTTTAAAAGTAAAATAGACTTTAAAAATTACTTTCATCTTCACAAAGCTTTAGAAGGGTGGATATTGCTCTTTCTGATTTACAAACAGGCTTGATGGAAAGTTAAGTGCTTTTTAAAAGAGGCAGGACATCTGAGATAGTTCTAGGAATTATTAGCAGAATGTACCCAAAGTGCCTTATTTGATTAGGGTTGGGGGAGGAGAAGAAATATTTTTACCATGTAAAGTGGCACATATTTTTACCATGTAAAGAAATATTTTTACCATGTAAAGAAGGTTAAATTCCCATTCCATTTGTCCTATAGAAATGCTTTAAGATGGTACCTTTCTCATATTTTTCTTTAGGGGGAATGGGCAGAAGGATGGCAAAAGTTCATCTTCTATGTGTGGGCCCTGGTAAAGAGGGTTGAATTGCTGCTGCCTTTTACGTCCTTGTTCCAAAACCAGCAGATCTTAGCAGGATCATTTGGTAGTTCAGATGTTTCAGATCCACCTGTGGGCAAACAGATACATTTCTCTCAAACCAGAAGGAATTAGTTTGCCCTTATGATGGCTGTGGATATACAAGGAGTAGCTGATCCACTCTAAAGGCAGAGTGATGTGGGAAGGTGTCTATGTAAGGAGGCTTTATGTGAAGGCAGGTAACATGATTTTTAAAAACATAAGTTTGCATTTTGTAGGGCCACATGATTTTGATTTAGTGTTCAGAGCTGGCTCTAATATGTTGTGGAATAATAGCCAAAGTTTACAAGTTTTACCTTTTCTACATTAACGGAGTAATTAATTGCACCTGTTTCCTGGATTCTGTTTACTAGCTGGTTTTGTTTTCATGTGGTACCCTGCTGAGAGTGGGTCTCCTGTACCAGAAGCAAAGGGAGTGTGTGAAGTTTGACTGTAAATGAGATGCAGAAGCCTTGTGCATCTGCTCTACCAAAGCAGCCCCCTCAGACACTCGAAAGTTCTGAAAGCACACAGGCAAGTGTGGGGCAGCATTTACTAGTACGAGATGAGGGTTGCAGGGCTGGATTTGGCTCTTTGGCTATGCCTGTGGTCAGGACAGTGTTCCCTTACTTGTTTTTTGGTGTTTCAGGTATTCTATTTCAGAAGCTGTTAATAAAGGAATTGAATAAAGGAGAAAGAAATATCCATTTAAAAATAATTTTCCTAATAAATGAGCCTGTTGGAGATGTTTTGAAATTTTTAAGTGTGTGTTAAAAGTGGACTTTTTTAAAGTATATTCTAACTTCCATAAATTACTATGCATGGTATTTCAGAAAGGCCAATTAAAGTAATATTAGTTATATTGTTAGTTTTTTTATATAAAGGCACATAATGCTACAGAAAAAGGTATTTGAATGTAGGTATAAAATAAATAGGTAAAATAGACCCATTAACTCTCATAGCTAATGGCAATTTTGTCATTAGAACTGTGTGAGAGTGATGTACACTCAAAGTCTGGACACCCTACTTCCCTTCTAATAATGGTGGCTATAATGTTCACAGGCTATTTTCACTAGGAGCTATGCTGATATGAATATATCAAAAAAGCTACGGTGATGTTTGGCTCTGTCTGCGTCTAGGCTTGAACACATGCTCTCTGTACCCTTCACAGTCAGAGATTTTGTATTTTCAAATTTTTTAGCTTCATTGTTATAACATTTGTCTTCAAAATATCAGCTGTTATAAAATCATTCTCTTAATGCAAGGTGGGAAAACAATCAGACCTGACAAATCAGTGACATTTCTCTGTTTGAGACTGGAACACTGCATCTAGATTTCTTCTGTGCTGTATTGCAAAGCTGATAGTTAAAATACAAATGCAGTCATTAATAAGGGGAAGGATAATTAGATAAAAGCAGGGAGTTCTGTACTGTATGACTGGGGAGGAAGTAATTTTATTAACTCTGTTACAAGGTCTTTAAATTCTGGTTGGACGTTGATCTTCAGGCATGCTAAGAATGATGCAGATCATTTGGTTGGTAATGGTATCATTAATTGTTTCAAAAATAATCTAAATCTGTATCTTATCTGCTACCATCAGAAACTCTAGTTGTGCGTTAGGGTTCATTAAACAATTCAGCTATGGGCACCTTTTGAAATTAAATAACTTTGAGAATAATTTCAGTAAAAGGCTTGGAAGTACAATTTCAGATGGAGAACAGCTGTGTTTTAGTGCATAGATATTAGCCTGTTCCACAGAAGAAATAAGACTGTACAGAAATAAGCTGTAGTTCTGAAGAGAGTCCTGCTCTAAGTGTGTGTGCACTCCCAGTTGTGAGATGAAAACATCCCAAGCCATAGTGTTTTCAGTTTTCTGGTAGCCTTTTTTATTCCCTTTATCTCCTATAGTAGTTCAGTGCTATGCCTTTGACAAGCTTTATTTCCTGTCATAATTTTCTTTTCCTGTTTTGCTGGTTAAAAATGGCTAAGCACTTGTCAAGAAAGATGCCTCTCTCTGCATCAGTGCCAGAGACTGTTAATGACCTGAAAGCTCCTAGCATGGGCTGTCTCAGAGGAAATCTTCCCCTAGGTTGTAATCATTTACTGCTATTGGGAGCCAAAGTTCAGTTACACAGATTTCACTATAATAGTATTAGGGGTGCTAAAGAAATAATTGCCACTTTGCCTCATTGCTGGTAACTTTTATTTAGGGAGTAGAGAGAAGAACCACCTGCTAAGTGACCTCTGCATGTTACCATTTCTTGCCTCTGCTCTGTGCCTTTCACCTCCCTTTTTCTGAATTTTGATTATCATCATTTTAAGAGATCTTTTCTTTACTGGCTTAATTGGAGTTTCTGCCAAGTTCTGCTAGCTCAAAAAGGTCTTTCAAGTTCATGATGTGAGTTTGTATTTATGATATTAATAAAGTCATGTTATTTGTTTTGTTCTTATCTAGGTCCTTGAACTGGGATTTGATTTCTCATCCTATGGATCACTGAATGAGTAACAGATGGCCTTGCCTCGTCTTACAGGCGCTTTACGCTCCTTTTCAAATGTCACTAAACATGAGGATTACAGTGAAGAATTAGCTGACTTAACGGTAAAGCTTTTTTTCTTTTAAAAGCATAGCTATAGTAAGAATAATTTTTCTTCATTTGCATTCTATTTTATAAGAGTAGGCAAGCAAGAAGGGCAGAGTGTGTAGTTTCTTGTACATTCCTTCATAGTGTCCTCTCTCAAAATCAAATTTGCTGTAGCTTTGTGATTTATACTTAGCCCTTACAATCGTGGTATGTTGTATGGAGAAGCTTGCTTGGTTGTGTTATTTCGTCTTTCAAAAAATTGGGCAAGGCTGGTGTGCTTTTAGCATTTTCCTTCTAATATTAAGTTCACTGAATTTAGGTACTTCTTTAGCTTCCTGAGAAATAATGCATTAAAGCAATAAATGCCTTGTGGGAACCTGTGAAATGAGTTTGGAATCTTGGGAACTGTAAATCTCTTGAAGTTGCAAGAGTTTGACTTTATAGAAAATTTTGCTCTGGAAAGAGTAAAGTAGTGAGAGACTGTGTGTGCTTTTGTGTATCCTTCTTTCATACACTCAGGAAATAGTCTAAAGATCAGGTAAAAGGAAAAGTGCTTGCAGTCAGTACTATATACTGACTGAATGCAGTTGGAGGGAATTGTTTTTAATTGCTGTTTAATTTTAAAGGGATCCCAATATATTAATTTGAAATAAATTTAAAAACCCAAATATTTTGCATTTTCAGACTAAAAGATCAAAACTACATGCCCAGTTGCTGAAGTCTGATCTTACTTGGAAGAAGATAATAAAGTTTGTTGATGACAATTTGGACAAAAAAGAATACCAAACTGTAAATGGTGATTTAAAAACTATCTTACAAGCTGCAAAACAAATAGGTATGTCTTCCTTCTCTAGTAGTCTAATAACATACTGTTTTATTTGGGGGTGGGAGCAGGTTCAAGGTGCTTTCTGCCTGCATACTTTACTGGTACAATTTTGGTTCTACCTTGATGCTAGTTTTGCCATGAAATATCTTTGAAACTTCATTTCAGCTGATACACATATGTGCAATTTGGTCTTCTGTTTTATTTTAAGATTCCATTGTTATATGGATATTCTTACTTTTTTGATAGTATTATTTTGTAGAGTGTGGTATGGTTTGTGATTGACAGTTATTAAGCGAAACCAACTATTTCTTTCAGAATAGCAGTACTCTAAGAAAAGAACAATCCTGGTGTTGTCTGCTTTAATTCCTCTTAATAGGTATCATGAAAAATTGGACTGCTGTGCAGGCAGATAAAAATCTAAGAAATGTTTTCTGCTTGAAGTGTTTGGTGTTGAGGAGAGAAATAAAAATATATTTCACTCATCTGGAATTAAGCTTTTAATACTGAAATACGTTATGGCAAAGAAGGTGTGGAAACTCTACTTTTGATTGGAAATTTTGTTTTTGATTGACAGAATCTAATACAGCTTTTGCTTTTAGCAAAATTTAACTTCATCAGTTCATAAACTGAGCACATGGCTCAAGCTCTTGCTGTTACATATTTAAGTATTTTTCATTTCAATCTCATAGGTATATTTCCTCCTTTTCTGATTGTTTTTCAAATATCTTGAATAAAACCATTAGTAAAAAGACAGAGAAAAAATAATAAAAAAATAATATATATGCCTGGTTTTGGTAATACAGACCAGAGATTTTTATTACAGTACAAATGTTAACCTGCCACTCTTACATTTCTAGTTCTCGACCATTTTTTGGAAGTACTTTGTAAATTGAGAAAGAAACAAATGTCTAAACACAGGCTTTCAAAAAAGGCTAGGCAAATTATTCATGCCCAACATGTGGTGGTAGTTGATTTTTCTGTACTACTGCAGAAGATGCCTGTATAAAGCTATTAATGGTTGTAAATAGCTATTGCTTTCTTGAGTCATCAGAAGTATATTTTTCAGTATTCCTCAAATCACTGACAAGAAGTTTTAAACTCTGGTTAGTACTGTTAGTAGACTTTTAACCTCTTTGTGCTGGAATTTAAGCATGTGGCTGCTGCCTTTCTGAGACAGACCTCTGGGAAGGGCCACCTCTCTGCCCTAACCTGGGTACCTCTCCTTCAGTGCACAGATTTCAGCTGGCACTTGCAACATATAAGGCTTGAGGGAAAGTAACGCAGGATGGGGATTGAGTTTGTACTGTCAGTCCATAGAGTTAGTGGGAGAAGGTGCAATGTGTATTGATAATAGATATTGTTTGAGAAAGCTGTTTTAAATATCCACTGTGTATAGTTTAATCACAAGAGATACTGGACTAAAATGTTGGCTGGCAAACAAAACAAAAAACTAAAAAGAGTAGCTTTTAGTAGTGCATCTCTTGACATCTTGTCTGGCTTATTTTGTTGAGGTGGAAGGAGTAGTATTTTCTCAAGAGATGCTTTTACAAATAGGAGATGTCAAAAATAAAGGAGAAATACCACATAGTAAACCTAAGAGATTTTTCTCAAATCCTTCAATTTCTCTTTTAGTTTAGTAATCTTTACTTCTATTCCGAGACAAATGACTTTAAATAATAATAGGTATTTGTATGTTAGGATTATATGAGTGAGCTTCATGCAGACAAACAAGTTTTTAGACGTAAGGGAGGGATTTGTCATTCCTATACAGCTAATGCTAAAAGAGAGGGGCTGAACCACCCTTTTCCTCTGAGACCTATTAACGTATCTGTTGTATATGTGTGTATCTTTATGTCATGTATCTTCCATATGTAGGTATCTAATTATCTTGTAAATATCATCTCCAGTCCTCTCCTTGAAGTTTTCTGCTTTTCAAAGCGCACCACAGGAAGATTCAAGCTAAATACTGAATTTGTAGCCACCTCTATTTATTTATATGTTACATTTCTAACTGCTCAGCCTTATGCTGGAATCTTTTTGCTCTTTCCTGTTAGATTGTGGGGAAGAAACCCCTTGTTTTTCTGGTGTTAGACCTAATCTAAGTTCATTAAAGTCACTAGTGAAAAAATGATGTAAGTTGTCCTCATTTAAAATGAACAAAAGCCCCAGTATGCTGGCTAGTTTTGTTTAGGTTAGGCTTGGTGACTTAAAATTTTATAGTAGCAGTATACTGGTTCATCACATGGTGTTTTCCTTATGTTTTCCTTCACTATCTTTGTGAATATTTGTGTGAGAAGTACATTCATGTTTTTATCTAATAATATGTTGTTTATTTGCATAACGTATTTTGTAGATAGAAATCTAAATTCATACATTTATTTGCTTTAAATTTTTTGAGCAGCTTTTCTAATGTAACACATGCTCAGAAGTATTGCTACTGGGAATTACTACAAGAATTCAGTAATTCCCAGGTGATTTCTGTATATTTATTCTGTTATGAATATTCAGATTAGGCAGTGAATAAATAGTGAGACAAAGTAGAAATTTGTTAACGTTAAGTAGCTTATAAATATACAATTGTGAGTTTAAGACCTCTAGGAAGTTTTTTTCTCTAGCTCAGAAAGATAGGAAAGCATTGGTAATTCTTACTATAAATTTTTAGTGTGTAGAAGGATAATGAAGACAGATGCTTTATTATCATATACTTTTATAATTCAGTACCTTGCAACAATTCTTACTTGTTGTGGTCTTCTTTCTTTTGATATCTCTGCTGATGAGACTTGTGCCAAGAATTTGAATACAGTTACATTTTAGGTAATGAAACACTCTTAGTATTAAGTGTACTAAGTTTCATTTGGTTTTGTTGACAGTTGGTGCTGAAAATGGACAAGAAGCAATTGAAAGTGGAGCTGTTTTTCTTTTTAAGACATTTCATGGGAAAGGATGTGTTGGCCATGATGAGACAAAGGTGATCAAGCAGATGTTTGGGCCATTTCCATCATCATCTGCTACTGCTGCTTGTAATGCCACGTCTCGGATTGCCTCTCACTTCACTGAAGAACAGCTTAGAGCCCTCACACAGTTGGCTGAAGAGCGAAATGGTGATAACAGAGTGTTGTTTGGTAAAAATATAGTGTTTTCATTTGACATGCATGATTTGGATCACTCTGAAGAGCTGCCTGTGAATGGAGAGACTGATGCACAGAAAAATATAAGCTTAGATTATAACAAATTTTTGAATAACCAGCTGAATCACTTACAGAACTACTGTGATGAGAAATCTAATCTCAAATCTTTGGAAAAAATAGATGGTTCCTTTTTATGGTATGAAGTTGGAAAGTACCTGAAGGAATCTCAAGGAGGTAACCCTGGAGGACCAACAACAGAAGACCTCTGCTGCACTTTGTATGAGATCCTTGCTTCTACCAAAAGTGCCGATGAACTTCAAAATGAGGTATACTAGCACCTTAACCATACTGCATATACTTGAATGCTACAGAAATATACAATAATTTTGTATTACTTTATGCCAGTACATTTTATTCAACTGTGCTGTCTATGCTTTTTTTTTTTTTTTTTTTGTTAATATTGTCTTGAGAAAAATCTCATGCTTTTTTTTTTTTTTTTTTTTTTTTGTTAATATTGTCTTGAGAAAAATCTCATGGCAGCATCACCATTTACGAGGGAGAAGAAGGATACAGCATCAGTTTGATATGAATAATCCCTTTCCCCCACAATGGACAGGATATTTTTCTTTGGTGCCCATTTGCTCAGCATCTCCATTCTTTCTTTTTAAGCAGAAACCAGTTTAAGCTGCCTATAAAATTGTGAGGAACTTACAAAGACAAGCTGAACTTTCTTGGACAGGTTTCATCTCCAGTTTCAGAGCCTCCCTGTTGCTGGAAGGCTGAGCAGGTGGTGATATCACGTCTGTTTCTTTTGATGAGGAAAGGGAATGGCTGGCTTTGTTACAAGAGGGGCAGAGAAAATTTGAGGGAGGGGGAACAGTTGCTGGAGTTGAAAGATAAGCAGAGTAGTAGAAAGGGGAAAAAACATGATTAAAGTCTGGAGAAGATGTTCTCCTGGAGAACAAGAGATGATTGGATTAATCTAGGCAAGGGAGAACTGGTTTTGAATGGGATAGAGGAAGAATTCCTTCAAATTGGTAATTTTTTTTCCCTCTGCACTTTTCTGTTATGTTTACTTTATTTTTTCCAACTTGCCCTGCTTTCCTTCCCTGAAAATATCCAGTACTTAAATTCTCAAACTGACTTTTCAGAAAGACTCTAAATTTGAAAATTTGCTACTGAAATCAACTGATAGTAGGAATAGATAATCCTGTGAAAGATGATATAGTGAAAGTTTTCAGGAATTTAGCGATTGCAGTTGCAGATTTTATTCTTAATAAAAACAGTGGGTGACAGAGAAGAGAAACTGTGTACTTCATTTTAGGTTTAGATAACTATGTATGGGTATCTAATGTGTGATGGTATAGTTGATGAAGCCATATTATTGTTTTGTTTAGTAATCAGTGGACCACATTTTGGCTGTCCTTTGAGCTTTCTGGGCATGTATATTTTCTTACAGATCCTAAATATAAATGGAAGTTGATCTAATTTCTTCTGCATTGAAATATATTTGAAAAATAATACCTTAATACGTGTCTGCAAACAGTTTCATACTTTGGGTGGTCATATTGAGGGAAGATATGTGAAAATGGAAGACTGAACGGGTGTTGGGTAAGAAGATTGGATAAAAAACTTGCATGGCAAATGAAACACAAAAAAATTGTATTTGTCAAAGGGACCTGAAGTTTATTAATTGTACAGAGAAAAATATTTCAATTTTTTTTTTCTAGATCAGTGGCTGAAGATATTTTCACTATCATTATTGGGTATGCAGAAATAATTCCATACTTCTGCATAATGCCTACTTAATGCCTGAGTTTAATTTGTAAAATGTTAAAGGAAAAGTTCTAAACCTTTGGCTTGAAGAAAGAAGAGTTAACATTTTTATTTTGCAAATTTATGATCATAATGGATTGCTAAATCAATTGGCAGAAAGTTCAAACTATCAGTTTTTATGTAGGTCACCAATAAAGACTTCCTTTCCATTAGTTCCTGGAACAAAGAATTCTTGGCAAAATTTCTGATTTGATGGCTTTACAGAAGTTTTAATTTGATAATATGAAAAAATGGTTTGCCAGTGAACCGAAAACTAACTTAGCAAGAATAGTTTTTTTCATTTGCATCACTAGAGAGGAAAAGGATTTCTTCCCTGAAGTGTCTGAAAACTGCATCTTATTTTGGATTTTTAAGAACTACTTGTAATAAAAAAAAAGATCTCCACATTCTCATTATTTTGGCCCCTTTGTTGCCTTTCCTTGCAACAGTTTTATTTCATTGTTCAGTGCACAATGTGGGGGGTCAAGGAGGGAGTACAAAAAATTTGAACCTAATCACCTTTTGTTAAAAGCTAGCTGGCATTTCTATTGTGCTTGCTGCAGGCATAGTCATGACTTGAAATTTTCTTCTGGGCTTTGAATTTTACTATCTCTTAGGGATATTTTTTTTTCTTATTACAGTAATTTTGTTGGTGCCATCATTAAGAGCAGATGGTGCTTTTAAACCTGAAGATAACCCATTTCTAGAACTAGGTCAGAGGCTTGCCGTGTCAGATGGCGTAACAAGCTGATTGATCATGCATACTGAACATCCTACATTTCCTGGTGGAATGAATAGAGGCTAAAGTGTCTGTGAGCTATAAGATGTATTTTTTCTTCATAAACAAATGAAACAAAACCCCCCAAAAATAAACCAAAACAGACCAAGAAACTAAAAAACCAAAAATAAACTCAAAAAAACCCCCAACCCCAAAAAGCCCCCACAGCAAAAAACCAAACTATTGATATGAAAGGATAATTCTTCATAAGTAAAAATCCAGATCTATAAAACACATTTTTATGTTTTAAAACAGGAAGATACCACTGTCTGTTTATTATTAAACAAGAAAAGAACATGATTGTGGTGAGGATATTGGCGAGTGGTCTTCTGTAAGACAATTTTATTTGATCCTTAAGCAAATAATATTGAAGTGTCAGATGACATTAAGAATATGAGCAGGTTAGATAATTTATGGAATGGCATCCTGTTTTGGGGTTTTTTTTTGTAGTGTATGTATAGGCACATATATATGGTATTTAGTTTTTTATCTACTTAATGAGCTCTACAAGGAATTGAAATTAGTTGTTTTCTCCAGCAGTGTATAGTTTATGTTTAAAGTGGTTAGTGAGGTAGAAGAAATACTTTGTTCTTTGTTTTCACGATTTAATAGTGTTCCACTCTTCCTTTATCTGGCATATCACTGGTGACTCTTAATTAGAGGAAAATTGATTCTTATGGTTGGAGTGGTATGGGAATTATAACTTATTTTCTGAGTGTTTGGGACATGTGCTTTTCATTGGGGACATAAAGTCTAGTAAAGCTAAATGACAGCTACATACTTTTCACTGTGTGTCAGGTTTTTTTGATGAGCATATGTATTTTGTTGATGGTAATGATGTGGTAGCAACAGCATTGTTTAAAAACAAGAAGAAAAAGCTTATAGCCAACTACAGAGTTTGGCCAATAACTTGTGGTTTTTTATTTTTATATTTGATTAAAACTTAGTATTCAGTGCATTCCTCAATTTGAGCCCTCCGTTTCTAGTGTATGATGACTGAAGACTGGAGCCATGTGAGAACATTTTAGCAGCTTTTCTACCTAGCACCTCCCAGGGTAACTAGGAAAAAGTTGGAAGAGTTTACTCCCTCTGATTAGACCATACTATTCTCAGAGGACATGTGTCTTTCTTCTGTGAACTCTTATCTACTTTATCTGCAAAATTTTTCTGAATTTTGTTTTGGAAATACCTGTCTGTATTTTTACACTAAGGCAGAGGTACATTATCCCTTTATCATAACAAAACAGGAAGATATTTCCTGTAGAGATAAAATAACTAGGGGGAAGAAAGAAGATGCAAACAGAATTGTGTTAAGATCATATTAATACAGCATTCATTTATGAAAAATCACGCTTTTTATTCTTGGGACAAGACAAGAACTTTGCCAAAATAAAATTAAGGATATTGATGTCATTTAGCCAATTAGATTAAATGGTGTTTTCCAGACAAAATCACTTTAAATGCTGTATAAATGACTAGAAGAACACTAGGCTAAGATATGGAGCAGCAGAACTGTTTCAAGAAAACTACATTGTAAGCAGTAGTTTGAGTATTATGTAATAGTACATATATTTACTTATCTCTATAGATGATGCACTTAATTGCCCTCTTAAAAGCCCAGGCACGAGGCTTCTTTTGTCTGCTTTCTAGCTGTGACTGTTTCCAGCTCTCTGCATTAAAAGGTTAGCATATACACATCCTGTGGCGTCCGGGGTTTCTGTCAGTAAATACAATCCAGCTACATTGCAAACTGTCATGGTGTGAAGCAAACATTGTGTTTTTTTGTTTCATTCCTAAAAATAATTCAGTATTCATCATTTCAACCAAAAATGTGAGATATGTTTTCTTCCTTGTTGTCATAAGCACCTGAGAATAGTCAGGTAGTAAAAACTACAGTAAGAGGCCAGGAGGAAGTAATGTGGAGTTTGAAGGTTTTCAATCCTTCCTTCAAGGCTGAAAAACATTAATTTCAAATCAAAGTAGACCTGAAATCAGAAAAGTACAAGTTATGGAATATAGGTTTTATATGATGAAAAAAAAAAAGAGGTCATGAGTTGGGCAGCACATCTTCCTGTATGTATTCCTTATTAGTTCAATCCAGTAATATGCTCTTCATTAGAGCTAAAAGGTTACTGCCTTATTACTGAAATTGAGTTCTTTTAATACTTATTTCAGAATGGAAGTTAATAGATTATTTTGTTGTTTCATTAAGTAGGAATTTTTTTTTCAGTGTGGTGTTTGTGTGCCTCTGAATGCTTGATGTAGCAACAGACTTTTAGACAGTTTTCCCCAGTCTCTTCTTAAGAGAACCCCTGTTGTCTCTCAGGCTTCTGCCAGTAAGTTTTCTTTAGCTGCCTTTGTCACTGGTAGCAATATAATTTCTTTTTCTCCACATGAATTCATCGACATTGCTTCCGTTGCCTTACGTTAATCCCACCACAAATGCCTGCCAATGTGCTTTGTTGGTTGAACCTGTAGATGCTCATGGGATCAAGAACAAGGGGAGCTTAACTAACTTGTCAATTCAATGAACTAGCAGGAAGCTCCTCTGTGTCTGCCATCAGCCTTTTTGCAAAAAGTACAGGAGAGTAAAGGAAAGCAAAATATGTTTAAACTTTCACAGAATCTAGAAGGCATCTTTTCTCTCAGTGATACAGTATCTTAAACTGAGGAAGACTCATTAACAAATGAATGTAAGAAAATTTGTCCCAACTTCTGCCCTGAAGACTGCTCCAGACTCTTGTTGCCTGTGCAAAGAACCCTTGTTTTCTGCTTTTTGACTTTATTCAGGGCTGGTTTTATGATCACTTTTCCTGTGATGTGATACAATTGTCCTTTTTTTTTTTTTTTCAAAGCAGTTTTAAAAATGGATACCAGAGAACTGTGCTTATAACTTCCTTTCCAGATGATGCTATGCCTTTTAAACACTGCCTTTCCTTTCATTTACCCTTCAGGCAGTTCCTTACCAACTTTTAATTCTTACATTAATTCTCATCTTCGCAAGTTTAACAAGTCCTCATGTGGAAAATTGCAATGTTTTAAATGAAGTCCAGATGTGAGACAACTGCTATTTATTCATTTTCTATAATGAAGTGTTAGACCAAATGATGTATCATGAGTATTCCCATGCTATGTTTATGCCTTTTGCCAGTTACCTGAATGTCTTTTTGATTCTTTTCTGAATATATCCCTTTAACTTATGTCCAATCATATTTATATTTTCTTATACACTGTGTTATTGCCCCTGTAGATGTGTGATCCCTGGCCTGCAATTTCATGTCAGTTTCTGAAGATTTATGAAAGATTACATTGCGCTCAAGCTGTTTTAACAGTGAACTCTGAATTTGGTTCCTAGCTTTGGTGCGATCATTTTTATATCCGTGCTCTTTTCTCTTTAACCACTTTATCCTTGTATCCAAAATAATACTTTAACTGTAGAAAAAAAAAATTTGATTTTAAAATTGAACTGAATTTAAGTATTTTTAGCAACTTTGAAGAGTCAAAATTTTCCTTTCAAAAGGGAAATTTGTACTATAATAAGGGACCTAGATAGTGAAGCCAGCTGGTCCATGGAACTCAAAATGGAAAACATGCCTATACACCTGCAAAGGAAAATACACTATAATTATTTCCTGGTGTAGGGACATGAGCCAATAAATAGAATAGCAGAACACTACATTGGAAGGGACCTCAAGGATCATTTGGTCCAACCATTTGTGAGAAAAGTGTGGTCTAGACAAGATCAGCACCCTGCCCACCTGAATCTTAAAAGTGTCCAGTGCTGGGGTGTCGCACTACCGGCACAAAGAACGACACAGACACGGCGCGAATGTCCAAGCGGGAAAAAACCCAATTTAATTTTTCACTTCAGTATTTATACAGTTTTGAAAATGAGACCAGATTGGATGATGGGGTTCAACCTCTTCAACTCCACTTGTCAAAGCCACAGTCTATCAATGTCTCCTCCTACCAGGAGGAAATGTCAACATCAGAAAGTCATTACCATAATAATAGAATTGTTTATGAAAAATCTGTGGGAACTCTGAAAATCTGACTCTAAGTATGTAAACATTTCAGAAGGCTAAGAAGAATTGTGAAAGAACAGGGCAACACTGGGGAATCCACCACATCTCTGGAAAGAGTATTCCAATGACTGGTTTTTTTCATTGTGAAAAATCTTACTCTTGTGTCCAATAAAAATCTTTCCAGCATTAACTTGTATCTATTGCCCTGTCCTTTCCATGGGAATCCTTCTAAATAGGATTCTTGCATCTTCTGTGCATGGCACCCTTTAAGTGCTACTCACAGTGATGAGGTCTTCCCTAAGCCTCCATTTCTCAAGACTGTCCAAACCAGTTCTCTCAGTCTTTCCTCACATGGAAGGCTTCCCAGTCCTTGGATCATCTTTGTGGCCTTTCTCCTGACCCTCTCTAGCCTGCCCACATCTTTCTAATATAGAAGAGACCAAATCTGAACATCTGAAATTCTAGGCGTGGTCTGGCAAGCATTGGGTAGAGTGGGAGATTGCCTTCATTTTCTGTGCCCTGGTGATGCCACCCAACATGCCATTGGCTTCTTTGCCACAGCAGCACAATGTTCACTCATTGAGCTTGTTGTTCACCAGGACTCCCAGCTCCACTTGTACAGGTCTGCTCCCTGGATGGGTAGATCTCAGCCTGTGCTGCACTCCTGGGCTACTTGTCCTTGTTGAACTTAGTAAGATTCTTGGATTTAAATGTGTTTTCTTGATACTTAAAAGCTAAGTTGCGTTTCTTAAACTGTATATCCTTCATCCTGCAGCAATGATACCTTGTTTTTAAAAATTCTTCCTGTCTAAACCAAAACATAATGGACAGATTTGGCAATAGGAGTGCCTTCCACTACAGTTTGCAAGTCATAGGGCACATCAGTCACAGTAAACTGGGACTGGTCAGTGTTGTTAATTCTGATCAGAATGGTACCTAAAAAGCTTGAGAGATAATGGATGGCTCTTCAGGTACAGTTGACCTTTTTTTCCAGAAAGCTTTTTATCTTTAAATATTGAGTAGTATGTTACTCTAAAAACTGATGGATTGGTTGATAAAGGTGATAAGACCCATTAAATTTTCCTTCATAATGTTCACTGTTGTGTTTGCTGGATGTTTTGGAGGAAAAACTCTAATTGGTGTTTCATAGTGCTTACAAGGAAAATTGTATGTTGTAAGGCTGGATAAATACCACCTTCCCCTATCATGATTTGTCTTTCAAAAAGCTCCCCAGTTCTTACATTACCATCACTTACTTTATCTGCTGTCCCCTCTTAATTGAACAATACACATGCACACCCTGAATGTGAAAAGGTGTTAATTAAAAAAGTGCTGACATTTCATTTCACATGGTAGTCTGAGCATGACAAAATGTGTGTTTAGGCTGACTTTGCTTAGTACTTGCCTCTTAACCTGGAGGATATATGGATTCCCATATCTTTTCACTTTATTATTTATAGTATTTTATTCAGAGGTATACTTGGTTCAGTTTCCTTATAAAATGGAGAACAAACACAAAGCAAAAGCTAATGAAAGCTGTCTATAGTTACTACTTTAATATTTGACTTTTAAAATTCACAGCACACTCTTATGCATTTTATTGGATTGGCTTTGAGCAGTAGGAAGAACAAATAAAACCTGAAAGGTGTAGAATGGCGTCCAGTGTGGGCATACTGGACTGAGGCCAGCAAAGGGCCACTGGGATGATGAAGGGACTGGAACATCTGACATACAAGAGACGAAGGAAGCTGGGGTTGTTCAGCCTGGAGTAGGGAAGTCTTGAGAATCTGATCAGATCTGGTGGTGAGGGTGTGGTGAAAATGGAGCCAGACTTCTCTTGGTGATACCTAATGGCAGGACTAGAAACAGTATACATAAATCATACTACAGGATATGTCATGAAAACATAACCTTTTTTTGTCACTGCGAGGATTGTCAGACACAGGAGCCGTTTGCTCAAGAGGTCGTGGAATCTCCAACACAGGAGACTAGATCATTTCCAGAGGTTTCTTCTAACTTCAGCCATTCTGTGATTCTGTCATTTCAGATGAAAAAAAATAGAAGTAATTGGAGAAAATTCGTATATTTATACCTAATTCCATATTAATTTAAGTCTTCATTTTCCCTGATGTATTTTGTACCAAAAAATCAATCCCTTACCCTAATATGTTTGGGTTTGTTTAGATTAAAAGCTTCTCGTTTTGTACCGTTTGTTATTAGTAGAATCTCATAATAAGCAAGTGGAGTGTGCCTCTTTAAGTAGTTACATTTTAACCTTATGTGTAACTTAATTAATAAATTATGCTATACAGGAAATAAATAGTCCTTGTGTTGCAAGTAATCTCAATTAGGTTTTAAAGTGACCTCAATTTCAGATGTGTTAAATTGGTCTCCTAAATTAAGTATCTACCTAAATAACAGACATTTGTTGTCCAGAAAAGTAATTAATTTAGTTTCTTGCATTAAACAGGAATCTGTAATGGTCATTATTCTTATTAGATAAAATTACAGAAAGTCTTAATTCACGTGACTATGTTTCTAATACCCTTTAAAAGCCCAACATTATTTATGTGAACATTTAATATTTTTTTCTATGTGTAAGCTAAGACAAACATAAGTCTTCAATGACATTGAAATACAGTTCAATAAGAAAGAGTATATTTAGAGCTCATAATGCAAGCCAGCTACAATTTATTTTTTTTTAATTCCTACAAACTGCACACACTTTTTCACTCCTTTAGGTAAATGAATAGAAGAGCTTATACAACATTGCACAACACCACAAGCATTTTGTTTTAGAATAAAACTAGGAAACTGTGTTCATATTTTGTTTCCTGGTAGTGGCTTAGGGGGCTTGTCAGTAGCAAACACTGCAGATGCTGTTCTCTCTTTACATCTAGCTCATTGATTTCCGGTTTAACGTTTGCACATAAAAACTGTATGTTTTAACTATTAGTATCCAAAACTCTGATGACCTGAGAAATATTTAGCTTACATTTCTAAAAATGAATTCAGTTTAATAATTCTCAGGTCCATATTGAGAGCGATTCCCTGAGCAGTCTGAATATGTAATTTATATTAAGAGCTCTGAACTCTTCACAGTTCACGTTATAGCATGGACTGCATTGCTAGTTTTAGCATTTCATGTTTTTGCAGACAAGTTTTTTTTCACGTGCTAGTTTTGAGATCATTCATCTGACATGCTGTGTATACTCCAACAGAAGTGCTTTCAGGAAAGAGGTTTCACTGTGCGTGGTGCAATTGGCTCTGACTCAATATTTGCCTAATACTATTGCTTGGCTCAGAGGGCAAGTGGAGCTTGTTTGCATGTTCTGTGTAGCCATTTCCCTAGTTACAAGCTGACCTTCACCATCAGAAAAGTACAGTGTGCAGGTGTGAAAGTAGATGTTTACTTTGTTTTTCTTAAGCAAAATAGGACCTGAATGTCAGCTTCTTGCTGATTGTAGAATGCCAAGTTTTGGATTTGGCAAAGGCTTGGCTCCTCCAAATGCTCTGATATCGGAAACTCAGTTTTACCTGTCACTAGCTTGGCACATCAGTGTAATTGTGTATGCTTCATTGCTCCCAGAGGGTTATCTGTTCCCTGTCAAAGCCAAAGCCTGGCTTTTCTGCTGCTCTTCTCTTCAGTCACAAGACTCTCAGCCACAGCTTCTCTAACTCATCTGAAGCAGAACTAAAGGTGCTCTGAGACTCCAGCACAAGGCTGCTATTTTCCCTGCACTGTTTTCGTTAAGTCACTATTAGGGGAAAAAAGTCAGCTTTGATGACAAAATACAATTTGGCAGAACTTGAGGACAATATATGTAGAGTTAATGCAGAATTTTTAGAAAATTTAGTGGGAAGCACCTTCTGAAATATAATAAATGGCGTTATATACTGAAATATAAGTAAACAGTACAGTTTGTTAGGGAATGAAAAAACTAAATTGGCCAGAAACTGAAGTCAGTGGTGAAATGGCTGGTATGATTGTCCAAGTGTAAGAAATAGGAAAATTTAATATATCTTTAAATAATAATTATTTGTGTGTAACCACAAAGGCAAGACCTCTGGGATAAAAAGCATCATTAAAATCAGTTGGAGATTTTTTCCTTGATTTCAGAAGGTGGATTTTTTTACTACTTGTCCTAGTCTGTGCTTATGTTTTAAGTTATTTTACGGAGGTGATTTCTGAACCATATCTAGCTGGTATTATACACCCACAGCACTGTTACAAAATAGGATTGGACTAATATATATTTCTGTGTTGCTTGGGAAAATTTTGCCGCTTAGAAGATTTTATGGTGCTGTGGCATTTTTATGAGACTTTCCCACAGAGGACCTGGGTATCTGGTTACACACTGACTGGTTAAACTAGATAAAATGGTGAAGAGTAGTTAATCTGATTAATTTTACACTGTTAATAAAATAGTCTTGAAAAACTGATATAAGCAGATGTAGTAATGACTACATAAACTATGTAACAAACACTGAATACTCGTGTGAACAGAGAAAAGTCCTACAACAAGTTTTTTGTTCAAAAAGCAAAATAGATTTGGGGGATTTGTAAAAAACTTTGCCTTTGGTTCAGAGAATAAACAATTTTTAAATGAGCTATTATATTTATTATGGAAATATAAAAGATGCTGTGAAACAGCTTTCAAATATGCCTTATTATGGGGAAAATCTTGGATATTTGATGTCAAAAGTGAGTGTCTCATGTGTATTTCTGTCATGTTGCAGAAGTTCTCGAGGCCTCTAAGCTTGGCATGTTAATGCTGTGCTGGAGCTAAGCATGAACTCTGCGGAAATGCAACAAAACATTCTGTGCTTCAGCATTTTATATTACTTGTACTATCACTTCTGTTGAATATGGTATGAATGCCTCCTATTGTATAGATAGTTGTATATTACTACCTTGTATTACTCAGCAATATATATTAAAGACCTCAGTTTGTGAAGTTTCGATTTGTGGACACCACCTGTAAGAATGGCAAAAGATTGTGGTACTTGATCTTGTCATGCAGAAGTCATGATTAAACTTTTCTGTACTCATGTTAAGTTTGTTAGAGGGCAAAACAAAACTGTGAAAACAAGCTGAGTGGAATTTGCAAGTGGAATTCTAGAATGAGGAGAGTACTGACTCTCCTTGTTCTAAGTAATCAAATTAAATGTTGAATAGCTTGACATGCATCTTAAATTGTCATTCTTTAAAAAAATGCAGGTGCTGAAAACAAAAAAATATTCATCCAGCTATGTAGATACTTACATTAAAAGCCCCCAAAACTAGAAGCACAATTTTATTCTGACTGAACATATTTTAAAGACATCAACACTTGTACGTTTATATCACATTGTAAAGACTTTAAAGGTCTTCATTGTTAGCACTGCCAGATACTTTCAGTATTACAACTACATTTTTAGTGAAGAAGTGGAGAATGTGTTAATATAGAATCTTACTGATAGAAAGCAGTTTCAAGAGATGACTTCATCATTACTGTGTATAGAAGGTGCTGAAATAATTGGAAAAGGGTTTACAGGAGGTCCCTCATATAGAAGGTAGCATGTGAAATAAAGCATGGAAAACTGAGGAAATTAAATATGAAAAAAGTAATTGCCAGTCTAGTTTGAGGTGAAGAAGTAGCAGTAATACAAACGTATTTAGTGTGAGAGGAGTGCATCAGTGGACTGCGGCTTGCAGAAAAAGGCACTCAGAAGGAGCGAGGCAGGCAGCAATATACTGACAGCATAAAACAAATGTTTCATGAATATTGTCTGTTCATCTTAGCAAGAACAATCTCAACAAGAGTTTCAGTTAACTTTCAGATTCCAGGGAAGTTGGTTTCCAGTTCCAGCACAACTTGCAGTAACCAAAAAAAGGTGCCTGAGAATCAACTCTCAGAACTGTTATAACAAAAAGCAATTGTCTATCCTTGTGAGATGCTTTTCAGGATGATGTGAGATATCAATTGCTCCACTTGGACATGGCTGTTTAGTTGCCTTGTAAGGGCTTTAAGCAGCCACTGAGAATCAGAAGTTGATTAGTATTTTTTCAATTGCCAGTTTTATGTAGACCATGGCTAGACTACTAGTGCTCTTTAGTAATGGAAATTTTCACAAGTTGTATTGACATGCCTCTGTATCTGTTACATGCTTTCTGCTGCTGATACTGCGTTTTCAATATTTTCGATACACTGTTCACTGGGTACCTTGTTTTTACAGTATAGAACAAAGTCTGAAGTGATAGCTAAAATGTTATTTGAAAATCATATAAGGCACTTCCAAAGTTATAAATGGCTTGTATCTGATTTACAGAAATGGTCATTATTTGCTCCTGGAGAAGATCTTTTCAGCCACCCATATTGTGGTTGTTACTAATCTACCCATGATCATAAAGTTAGCATTAAGTTTAGGAAACTTATCTAGGATCCTTGTCTAAATGTTTACAAGTGGTTATGAATCTTTAGCTTAGATATCAGAGATAAGAGGCTTATGAGAAAACATGGAAGAGCAATACGCAGTAGGTTTTTTAAGTATCTGAAACATAATGAAGAAAAGGAAGTTGGCTCATAGCCAAGGCAATTTTTTTAATAGTAATTTTTAATACTTTCTATTCTGTCATTATTTGTCTGTATTGTTCCTGAACTTATCCAGAATTTCATCTCCAAACCTCTCTGAAAGCAATGTGGTTACTCTTTTGTTTTTGGACAATTTCGATTTTTTACCAAGGAGCATACCTGAGGTCAGACTAAATTTCCATTGCAATTGTATTCCTTTCATGTAACTGTTTACTAATTTGTTAGGTTTATCTCTTAATAACTTTTCACACACAAGTTTACTACAGAAATTGATACACAGTAGAAAATTCAGGCTGTTATAATTATTTCTTAGTTAAAATCAATAGGGAAGTGGAATAGCTCTTGTTGTGAGGCACCTTTGGGAGAACATTTCCAAAAGCTACAATTCATTTTTACTTAAAACCAGCTTATTTAAATGTTCATTGCTATGTGTATGCAACACCACATGAAAACTTTGCATATAATAATATATCGATGTACCTTAATCTTCATTTTTCTTAATGTACCATGAAATTATGACATTAGCTTTCAGTTTTGTGTGTGTGTACCCTCGCATGACATATGATATTTTGATGTCAAAGCAACTTGTCTCATAAAACATGTTTGGTTTTAAGTGTCAAAGTGGCATTTCCTTTTGTTCAGTATAATGACTTTCTATCCCTAACAAATTAACATATCACAAAGCTTATTCCCCATTGCCTCGCTCATAAAAGCAGTATCCATTTAGGGAACATTCAGGCATATGTGGATCACCCCTGTGGTGTTTTATCTTTATCTTCTCATCAAAGCTTCTAACTTGGCATGAGACTGGCTTTTCAAGCTCATATTTTCTTTGTAATTTTATTAACATTACCAAGAGTTTTATATACAGACAATAGAAAGCTTGGGTCTCATTATTCTTGACCATAGAGCTTATCTGCTCCTCTTTCATGTAGAGAAAATAATCCTTATTTTGGATACATTTTTTTCCCCTTTTTCAGTTGTGGACTTCTTTTTTTAAATCCAGAAGTATACAGCTTTGTTGTTGTCCAAGGACTGTTGAAACCCCACAGACGATAGGAAACTTTTTCTTTGTATGAAAACAGAACCATGCTGTCTCCCTTCGTAAAAACCCAGTTGAATGGCATTTGAGTACTGTTTTTTAGGGATGGAACTTAAATGATGAAAGAGCCACAGAGAGAGCCAAGAAATGGTAGGCTTAATCCTGGTGCTGAGAGCTGTTCTCTGTCCTTCCTGTCAGTAACTTTTCCTCTTTCCTGTCAACTCTTCAGTTTAGTACTGAGAGAAAGCATGTTGTATCGTCAAGCCAGTATGAGGCTTGATCTATTAATGATATCTTTTGAATCAGTTTCAATATATTATTAAACTTAATGCAGTCTTTTTTTAGAGAAAGCCAGTCTGTAGCTGATGGAGCTTTTCCCTTTTATTTTCTTTGATGCTGAGTTCTTCTCATATCCACACAGAGACATAAGGAAATATGAGTTCTGCAAGAAATGCAGTGAGATGGCACATGAAACATTAGGGGTCCCTTATTAACTAGGCACAAAATCACCTTCCTCCAAATCATTTTGTGGAAGGTGGGGAGGGGGGGAACCCACAAAGAAATCCCTAGCCCAGAGCTGCTTGATCTGTGGAAGTGGCAGGGCCAGGTTTCCTGCAGGGCTAGAGTGCTGCAGCTTTGCTGGCTGAGTGGGAGTTTGTGCCGGTGCTGCACTGATGCTCGCTGGTGTGTGCCAGCGCCTCTGTGCTCCTGCTGCAGCCTCCCAGGGAATAAGGGCAGGAGGCACCAAGAGCAGTCATTCAAATCTGTCTCCACTACTGGTCCTGAACACTTCACTTTGTCTCTCTGTCAAAACTGGAAGTTACTGAGGAGGCTTAACACTTGTTAATTCACACACTGCTGAATGCACAGTGATGTGGTAACCCTGGTTTCCTTGGAAAGTCAGGCTTTAAAATAATCTTCCATCTTCTGAAATCCCTTTTTTTTTTCCCTGCACACTCCTAAAACAACATAAAATACTGTTTCAGGCCAAAGCTTACCTTGTTTACTTCTCACCCATTCGTGTGTATGTCTGCCCAGGGTGCTGGAGTTCACAACCTGGAGTTGGTGGTCATAGCCCATTTCCCTGAGTAACCCTGCTGGATCCAGCAGAGGATATTAAAATTCTGACTTAACTGTCTTAATTGGGATAAAACTAGCTTCCAGTAGTAGGGTGCCTTGCTACTCTTCATCATTCACCTCTGTTAAGCAACATAAACTGACTCCTTGTGTTGCTGGTATTTTGTTTTACTGTGTCAGTACACATTGGGGTAGTGGATCCATACTCAGCCAAGTCCTCCTCCTGAAATGGGCAGGTCTGGGAATTGCTGCCCTTTGAGAAAAGCTGCAGGTTTTTTGCCTTTTGCAGCATAGAATTCTGTGCTAACCACTGCCATTTTAGAAGTTTCTTAAATCCTCATCCCTAAAAAAACCCCAAATTTATTCTGATACAGAAATCATTTCCAAAAAGATATGTTTTCTTCTGGGTAATACCGGAATTCCTTGCCCTTCTGGGTAATACCTACAGGTAAGAAAAGTTGCAAGTGCAGTGGTTATCTAGTTTCAGGACATTTTTTAAAAATTTTAAAAATCATTAACAGCTTATCCCAGAATTCTTTAGAAGATAAACACTTGTTTAAGGAATCATATAACAGTGAGGTTTTCTACATTTCAATTCTTCAATCTTCAGGGTTTCCTTGTCATAAGGCAAGTCAGTAGTCTGCTGTGTGTAGCTGCTGTTTGACATTGTTTCTAATTGCCAGAGTCTTCAGGCTAAGTAATCTGGGGAAAGCTGCCTTGTAGCTATGTATTTGAAATTTTCAAAATAAGTGCATCTAAGTTTCTAATTAATTACTGTTAAAACACTGATGATGGTGGTGATGAGCTCTCCTGTCTGCTTATTTTCACATAAAAATATCGAGAAAATTTGCTAAGTTTTGTGATTTTGTGTTTGTCTCTTTTTCAGATATAGTAGACGGTTTTAGTATAGATTTGCACAGGGAGCTGGAGGAAGATTTTCATCAAATTCAAATTGTGCTGTGACAGATTGTGCTTTTTTTATTATAAGACAAATAGTAAAGAATTATATGTAATCAAAACTGATAGTCAAATAAATAGGTTTAGGCCTATTAAGCAATATTGACATACAATTTCAATCTGATAGTCTGGCTTTCTAAGCCTTGTTGTAAGAAAAACACTTTTCTTCCTGTAACTGGTCAATTTCAGTGTTTTAACTATAGATTTCAATTTGATTTAAAAGAAGCCTTGTACCTGTCGGCTGAGTCTTCCAAGACATTTGTTTTCATGTTTTATTTAATACTATTTTTGTAGTTTTCCTTGCTGTGATTCATATATTTTTACTAGTGTAAATACTAGTTGGAATAAAATTGTATAGTCATCTGTGGATACAGAAATACATAAAAATAGAGCATAATCCCAATATGCTGAGGAGAGATGGTATTAAAAAGGGTGATTTGCCATGTCTTTGTTTTACCTGTAGTCCTGGACTAAAAATGTGTCCCATAATGAAGACCAGATTTCCATCAGATTTTGTTGGACTGCAAATGCAATAATGGGAAAAGTAAACAAAAGTTGAACGTTGAGTAAAAATGCCCACTTCTAAATTTTTAGTTAATTATTTTCTTCTAATTGCCAACTGACAGTAAAATCGAAAAAAAATTCAAGCTAATTCACAGACAGACCTTTAAGACCTCTCTGATAAAGAGTAACTTCATTCATCCTCTCAAAGCTGGTGTTTGATCCCACTGAGGCTGCCTGAGAACCAGGCACTCCTTGTTCCCTAGAATATTTGCTTGTTCTGCCTTATCTGATTGCTGTGCTCAGTGAGATTGCAATGTGACAGTCCTCCAGCCTCTGTGTTGAGGAATAGCCATCAGAAAAGCATTGTGCAAACACATAGGTTAACAACCTGTCTTAAGAGGGCTTGAAGTGTCTGGTTACTGTTCTCTTTGTTGTGACACCGATGCAGTTAAGCTGAGCTAGCTTAGACTCTGCTGAGTCTCCTAGGTGGTTTGTAGGGTTGGAAGATCATTTCTGTATAGATGGACTGAATGTAATGGGTGTTTCATTAAAAAAAGCCAGGCTTAAAAAAAAAACCAAAACAGATCTGAGAGCTGAATTATTGTCTTACACACCTAATGCCTGTTATTTATAAGACTGGTAGGAAATAATGCCAGATAAATCTGGTTTGTCTCATTTTAATCAACCTGCAAGAAACATGAAAAGATGAAATATCTGAGGTTTGGTTTTGAACAGTGTTCTTCTATAGTCTGTCATTGTTAGAGGGGATGATATTCTCTTACTTTTCATCACAGTAGTAATTAGCAATCAGCATATATATTATATCCATGAAGTGTTGAGTTTTTCATATTAAAAAAACCCTCTACCTTCAATGTCCTTGTTTTTGTTACTGAATCTTTATAAGCAGTATACTAGGTACTATATCCAGACAGGTTTTGCAATAAGCCTGTAGCCCAGGAAAAATGTTCTATTTACCCTATAATTTTTTTTTAATGAAGCAATCATTTCAGTTGCTTCAGTGCTACTAGGACAGAAGAAACTTGAGATCTTGCTATGGTGATTATTCTTACACAGCTGTTTGAAAACTGTGCCTTGTAAAACAATATCATCTGCAAACAAACCACAAAATGCAGGGATAGCAATTAATTGTGTATGTGGGACTCTGTAACCAAGACCTGCTGTTAGGATATAAAAGTACAGAGGACAACCATGGGTTGGCTGAATTTGGGTTTCTGTTTCATTTATTGCTGTAGAGCAGTGCTAAGACTCAAGGTACAAGGACTGTTCATAGTCTTTTTTTGTGGACACTTGTAAAACAAAGTATTTTCTGAGATTTATAGGGCTTTTTCCCACCTCAAGGACAATGTAGAAGTCAAGAAAATGCCCTTGTAATGGCAGATAGTTTATGATGTCAAAGTATTACTCACAGTTCTGTGCCTCATATTTGAGGACCTCCGAAGCTCCTTGTAAATTATACTTTATAGAATTGAAAGGGGAATAGTACCTATTTAACATTCAGAGTAAAATCCTGTTCCAGTCTTGAACATAAAGATGTACTTTTTTTACGGCTGAGCCTTGCTTGAAAAACTTTGCTATGTCATGTGCCTCAATGGGGTTCAACTCCTTTCTGGTAACTCTAGCAGATAGACTGCTGTCTATATGTAAGACTCTTGTTTGCCTCCTTGCCTTTTCCATAGAGCTAGCATATATTCAGGAGAAATCATTTGCATGGGGACCTTGCCTCACCTTTCTAATGCAAATATGACACATCTCATTCTTTTGTTCCTACATTTGTTACTCAATACGCTTTCTTCCAGATATTAAGCACATAAAAGGAAATGTAAAAATCACTCAAACAAATATCAGTGACCATATATCTCACTCATCTATGTCTTTATGGTTATGAAGTAGTAGCTGAAGTCATGTAAGACCTTTGTTAGTGAAAGCAGTCAGGGTTGCCTTTTGGCTTTACCCGACTTCAAGGATTGTAATAATTTGGCTGGGATTCAAGAAACTGCTGATTGACACACAGCCTCTCCATCTGTTGAGGACTGTCTAGTTTATCTCATTGTAACTTAATAGAAAGTCAACTATAAATATTCACCTATGAATATTCCTTTGCCTGCTCTCAGGGTCTTGGGTGTTGATTTTTCAGGTCAGAATATATAGTAACATAGCAAATCTGAAATGTTAGCACCTACCCTGGTGGACTGCTTTACATGGCCAAGCCTTGGTAGTAGGGTGGCTCCTGTGAGAAGCTGCTGGAGGCTTCTCCCATGTCTGGCAGAGCTGAAGATGGATGTGCTGTGGATCAAGGCTGGGCCAGATAGAAATTGTGGTAATGCCTCTCTGATAACATAACTAAGATGAAAAACTATCATGCAGTTGGCTCCTGGCAGGGACCTGCAGACCCATGGAGAGAGAAGCCCATTCTGGAGCAGGTTTCTTGGTAGGACTTGTGTGCCTGTGGGAAACCTACACTGGAGCAGCCTGTCCTTCAAAGACTTCACTTCATGGAAGAGTGACCCATTGCAGCAGTTTGTGGAGAACTGCTGTCTGTGAGATGGACTCACATGGGAGAAGTTCTTGGAGAACTGTCTCTCCCCTTGGAGGGACCCCATGATGCAGCAGGAAAAGGACCAATTTCCGTGCACAGTGGGAGAAACCACCGGTGATAAGCTGACCATAACCCCCATTGCCTGTCTCCCTGCGCCACTGAGAGAGGAGGGAGAGCTGAGAAAGAGAGAGGGGTGGGAGGAAGGCAGTTTGACAGCTCTCAAACTGCTGGTAGCAAATGAATATCTGTCCACCCATCAAGAAGGCAAAATGGAGTGACTTCCACCATACAGGTGTTGCAGAGTCTGGCGTTTAGTATTTATAGGGGGTTTGCTCTCTCTGACTGGTAGGATATCTGGAGAGCAAGATGTCCAATTTCAACTTGGTGCTCTCCCACTGAGCCCCTGTCATACTGGGGCTGGAATTTTTGCCTGAAGATCTCTGACAATGAAGTAGAATGCATTGTGTAACATTGCTGCATCTTTGTGAGGTTCTGCTGTTCTATCTGAGTGAAGAGTACGACATGGATGGTTTTTGTTTCAGAATATATTGTGAAAACAGGAGGGGAAAAACATTGTCCCATTCAAAAAACAGGGTGTTATCTATTTCCTCAGCAAATCCCATCTTTTCTGACTGATGTTTTTCTCGATTGTTCCTAACAACTTCCAGTGAGAGAGATGTTTTGGAGTCCTGTGCAGAGAGACATCTACACTGTATGTGTTAGGGCTAGTGGGTTATTTGTCTTCTGATGGTGTTGGTGGTGTGAGATTGAGTTTGGGGGTTTTGAGGGAGCAACATGTTAAATCTGAATGTGCTTACATTGTGTTTGCTGCGTTGATTGAGCCGAAATCTGGTTGAATTGAAAGAGTTTCATTTCCATGTGTTGCTGCTATTTCACAATCAACAAATCGTTAGTTAAGTTGAGACAAGTTTGCATTCAGTTCTTTATACAATTAAGCTATTTCAAATACATTTCTTTTCTTGTTGATCTGATGATTATTTTTCCCTCCCTGTCTTAAGCATTTGACCCTGGAAAATACCTACTCGAATTTACCAGTACTAAATTGCCACTTTATTTTGAAATGTAAAAACAAGGTCATCTTATAGCTTTAGATAATACTATTTAAAATGTAGCTGTAAATTGATAGTAAATAGCTATGCAAAATAGAAGAATTAATGATCAGTGCTAGTGAAGGCTGGATAGAGGGAAATCCACCATAGCTTGAAATCCCTGATGTCTAACCAGCAGTTCCATGTTCTATATTTTTGTAGTTTGTTAATTTTGAAAATCTTCTCTTTGTCCACATTTATTGTATTCTCTTATTTTACTTTTTTCTGGAGACTGCTTCTCCAGTTTGCCATCACTGGTTGCTCTAATGAAAGAAATACAACACTTTATACCTTTCAGATGTTAGTTCATGGTCTCTGCAAACTCCACCATCACTGTATTAATTTGCACAAACCTTATGTTTTCCTACAAACCCCTGAGGGCCTGGAGTAACACTTTTTTCTTTTTCCCCCCCCCCCTTCCTTATTTGTAAGTGACAGCTTGTATTCTGAAGTACAGATTGGCCTGAAAAAAAGGGATCATTGATTTCATGCCATTGGTGCTGTTCAGAATTTTGCGAATACCTGAAGAGGCAACATAAAGTTATTTCAAGGTGTTCCCCAAGGGCAGTAGTCATAGAGAGCCACAGAAAAACTCTTTATTAAGGAGTTGGCAAATTAAATACAGGACAGTAAGAGACCTCTCTTTCCTTTTATAGGTAGAACAGAAATACTTGAATCCTACAGTGCCAAAGTCTTACTCTTTCACAGAACATCACATCAAAGTACATTATACATTGTATTCTTACCAGATTCCTGAAGTTATATGGATAATATTAGCAGAAAATTCAAAAAGCACTAAGGAAAAACTGCCCTGTTTTCCTTTTTAGAAATTGAAAGTAATGGAGAAAAAATTGGTTTTGAGCAGTATTAAAAATCAAGAATGGGTTTTGAGTAACTTATTGCTTACTGTAATGCTTTGATTTTTGACAAAATAATTATAGATAAGCTAGAGATGAAAGTGCTTTTAATGTTTTGGGTGGGGTTTTATTCTGTTAAAACCCAGTATTATGTGGAAAATGGAACTTTAAATAGGGAACTGTGTTTATCTAACCTGCTACAAGAGAATCATTTGAGCAAGTTAATCATTGGGCCAAAATATCACTGGCACAGAATTCTCTTCTGGTGTACATCACTTACATATGTGTTTGAATTACACACAAGTTTAAATGTACAAGTAATATAGACTGAAGTCAGTACTAGTGTCATCTTAACTGTTTCTTCATATTCCTGCTGTACTCCACATCTATACTATTTTTTTTTTTTTTTTGTAGGATAAGACTGTGGAAATGCAGTAGGCTGCACCTCCTGTTGCCTGTAAAGATATAACTGGCTTTCATGAGAAAGCATTGGTTCTCTTGATTCATCTGCATAGATTATGGAAAAGTAAATTTACAGCATATGTAAAAAGTTTAGTCTTGGGAAGAGTTAAATTTTATACAAGAATCCTCAAGAGAAATTAATAAATTAATAATAATTTTGTTACTTAATAAACAGAATTCACAGATTTTAAAATATTTCCATCTGAAAACTTTCTGTAATTCTCCCTTTTTTTAATAGAGAATCTGGTATTAGAAATTATACCCTTTGGGTTGAATTACTGAAAGTTGAAATTCATTAATTTGTTAGATATTGTCAACAGATATGATGTTGCCAAGCATGGAAATATTGCAGTCCTATTTATAAATTCATGTAAGTTTGGATATGACTTATGACTTTGTTTTCTTTGTAGTTATTTGAACTTCTAGGCCCTGAAGGTTTTGAACTCATAGAGAAACTCCTACAGAACAGATCTCTGATTCTGGAAAGATATTTTACTTGTGCAAATGATAACAGGTTCCAGGCTCTCCAAGGTAAGCAATGACAAAATTTTTGTTCCAAATCAGATAAAAAGTAGTTTTCTAGCTGTTCTGTTTTATTTCCAACAGTAGTACTGTCCATGTGTAATTAAAAAAAAACAAGCCAAAAAAATCCCAGGAGACAATGGGGGAGTGTATTTCTGGGCTTAAACAAAGAAAGTCTGATTATACAGAAGAAACAAATACAGATTGCATGTATTTATTTAGTTTTCAATTGCCTATGGGCGTGTGCAAATTTTGAATGTATTAACAGTTGCACTTTTCCTGTTTTAATGGATTACTCTGAAAATAATCTGATCTTCTATTATTTCTCATTTGCTTTCCTACTTCCTCTCTACTTTATACTGTCATCTAATGTAGGCCTTGGGGGAAGAAAAGCACAGTAACAACCACTTCTGAAATAATAAAGTCAAGCTTAAGCATGAATAAGTGAAGGGGGAAAAATGGGATTCAGGTTTTGTACTGTTGTTTTTGCTTTTATAAGTTAATTTGTCTGCATGGAGTAATTGTTTTAAAATAAGTTTTACAGATCATTGTTTTAAAACAAGTCATATTACTTTCTTCTCTGACAAAAATAAATCTGATTGTATATGGATTTTGACTTGGGATACATCTTACATGGACATAGCACCATGGAGCCCATTGTGTGTTCACAGCATATGGAGTTAGAAAAATGTGAACGGAGACAGTAATAGTGGACTTACATATTTCCACAATAATTTTAAAATGCAAATTACCCCTTTTTAAAGTTTATTTTCAATGAAATGTTACATAAGCGAGTGTTTAGACATTCATCTCTTTCTGTGCTAATGGTTAGTCTAAACTCATCAGAACAACTGTTAGTTTTACCTGTTTTCAAAGGTAAAAACAGGTTAAAAAAAAAAGATTTAAAAAAATCAAAAATTATTTCAAAGACTAATGTCTTGCTATATAACAAGACTTTCTGTCCTGATAGTTTTCCCTTCTTAGGTAATCAAATAAAAAGTTAAAATACATTCAGTAGAAATGGAATTAACATATTTTTCTCCTATGTACAGAGTTTAGCTACAGGAGTATTTTCTTCTCACTTAGCAGAATTAGTATTTTGGAAGCTTTTATGAAATTATTCTTCATTATGCCATCAGTGAAATCTATCACAGCAATTTCTTCTAGAATGTGGAGGAAGAATATTTTCAATGTTATGTTTTTCAGACAATAGAAAAGCATAACTGATTTTATGCTTTTTTTCATTCATGAGAGCATCCTTCTTTAACTGTGATAAAAAAGTCAGTGATACTCAAGGTATCTTCTCTGAGATTAAAGATTCTCTTGGCCCTCAGTTCAGTCTTTCAATTTTAATAAGGTTTTTTTTTTTTTCTTTTTAAGTTGATCAAAATGGTATTTCTAATGGGGAAATCTTATCTTTCCAAAATTTCACTTGTGGAAGGGACTAATTTCTGTCTGCAGAAATTTAGTCAACTTTTGAGTAATTTGTGACTTTAAAAAATCAGCACAAGTCAAGAAACTGTACATGTACTGCATTTTTGTACTATGCTGTGTTATTTCACTATTTCTTATGTAATTTTCTTCTGTGGCAGTAAAGGTGATTGTTGTGCTTATCAGACAAATCAAGTATCATTTCTTTGCCCTGGTGTGTTCAGTCTGAATTAAATTTGGTCAGGAAATTGCATCCATTGTTGTTCCCTTTTAATACGAGAGAGTTAAAGCTGCAGACATGATGGGATAAATGTGGACATTTTGACAGTTTATTAGAACTTTTTTCAATGCTCTTTAACAAGTTATTATTGCCTAATCCAGTATGCATGCTGTGAGGTGTAGGAGTTTCACTCTTGCTGTAGGTGAAAACTAAGCAGCACAAATTGTTCAAAATTTCAGTCAAGTGGGTTTATTTGATAAAAAAAAGGTTTTTAAGTTTTTTGCCTCAGATTTGGCTGCAGAAGTACATATGAAACATAACTGAGTTAAGTATTTAATAATCACTCAAACCTATATAAACTAATAATCTTCAGAAGTTTGAAAAATTATATTTAAAACCACCAATATTGTTACAATGAAAACAAAATAAATCTCTCTCTGTTGTATATAAAAGACTTGATTGTGTCTTTGGTTTTGGCCAGTACTGATCTCAAAAAGGTAAATATAACTGAGCTTTTTTGGATTCCCTGCTACCCTAGTTTTATTGTTTACTGTAATTTTTCTATGGTTCTGATATTTCTTGATAATCCTGCTGCTTGTTGATGTAAAAGGAAGGAGTCCTTGTGATTGTATAGCGTAGATTTTCTCACTTGTTCAGGGAAATTGCATTGTGACTATGCTTTCAATACAATCATGTTATCTAGTATATATACACTAATTGTTAAGTGAAGAGGCTGTTTAAAGAAATCACCCTGTTTAATCTGTTTTCACACCTTCTTGCTTATCAGTGCATGTATGTAAGAGCAGGGATAAGAGGCAAAGTGGCATTTCCACTTTAGATGAAGTCATTATAAATACAGAAAACGAAAAATACTCTTCCTTTTGCTGCTAGTCCAGCCCCTTGCTTTGGGATTGCGTGTCTTTTAAATGCCCTGTCTTTGGGGCATGACCTGGTGGTACTTTTAGATGTCTTGAGGCCAACTGCTGCTCAGTCTACAGAAAGCTCAACTATTTTTAAAAACAGTGCACTCACACACACAAACCCCTCAAAACATGCATGAAACCAAACATCAAATCCCCAAACCTTTAGAATGAAACTAGGGAAAAAAGGTGGAATCCAGTACTTATGGAGATGCATGTCTGTTATCATATTGCAGAACGGTGCAGGAAGTTTATAGGAGAAAATGCTAAACCAAATTATGGTTGTCAAGTCACAATTCAGTCTGAACAAGAAAAGTTGTTATTGAAACAATATCGCCGGGAAGAAAAACGAAATGCCAGAAAAGAAAAACAAACTGGGGAAGATGGAGAAGTTTCTGGAGAAGGACAAATGTGCTTTGATCCCAAAGAGCTGCGGATGCAAAGGTAATAAATCCCAGAAGTTGAGAAATGCTTCTATTGTAATTGCTACTTTAACGTATCATAACAGTTTATTTTCTTCTATTTTGCTTTGGTGATTAGAGGATTCTGACTTCAAGTCACGTTTTATTACAAGCGTAGAATTTTTTTTTTTAATATGAAAACCTAATTTTCAGGAAAGAAAGCAGTGATTTGCTTAATGAGAATCTTCTTGATCTCATATATGTGGGCTGGAATTTCAGATTAGTGGGGTAGGCTATCTTTCTTAGCTCTGTATGCATGCTACTTGCTTAGGATTTATGAAGTCTGTACTAAATCTATCAGAACTATCTTTCTTTTTCTCTCTCAAGATTAATGGGTACTATTTTCTAAGCTGTCAGCTAGAAGGTAGTGGGAGGAGTAGAGGAGGGAGAGGATAAAGAGCAAATAAGCTATTGTATTTTGTATTGAGAAAAATATATTGGTATCTAACTGTGAAATCACATTGCTGTGTTGCTTAAAAAGAGTCGCAACTGCTTTTAGGAAAGCCTTGTACTTATTGGAGTGTGCTTCTGAATTTTATCTAAACCGTATGTTTTAAGGTTTTGGTCCAACTAGTGCCAGAGAATAACACTGTAAAATTTTTTTCTTTAATTTCCTGCTCTGACTTTAATATACTGTGCTCAGTTTTTGTGATGGCAGCCTGAAATGGGCAGAATTACTGCAGGTATTTTTCTGCTCACAGAGAACTAGCACTTCTGAATGCTCGAAGTATGCCAGTCCTAAGTAGACAGAGAGAGAGGAGCAGCGAAAAAATTCATTATCCACATGTCTATGATTCCCGAGCTGAAGCTATGAAAACATCAGCATTCATTGGGGGTGCAAAGGTATGTTGGTACATGACCCTTCTTGAACAGTACATCTTTCCCAAGGAGTAATGTGCAGCAGGGTTCTTGGAATGCAATGTATGAAGCAGTTCTTCTTTTCAGAGGGTTTTAAACACTTTTATATATTCTATTTTTATTTTGACTCTAGAAGAAATAATCTCATTTTCAACCAATGTATTTGCTTTTACTTCTAGGGTCTTTTAAATTCTTAAGACAATATTTTTCTGTCTTTTGGATACCTTTGAATTGACTTCAACAAAATAAATGCTTTATGAAATTCTATACCTAATGGATTCTGAAATTTAATAAAGCAGAGTTGTTTTTGGGGGGTGTTGGGGACTATTTTCTGAGTAGTAAAACTGATTATTTGCCATTTGGAGGGTTCAGTGCAAACTATATAATGAATGAGTGAGATTTGGTTTTTGTTTAGATTCATTTTTTGAAGGAAAGTGATAAAGCATTGTTCAAAGTGAGTTATACATAATGACGCTTTCTGTTTTCATACTTTTAAATAATTTTCCTGTAATACATTTTTAGGTCTTCTTACCAGAGTCAGTTCAGCGAGAAAACAATAAAATGTATGAAGAGGTGAAGATCCCCCATAGTGAACCAATGCCTATTGGTATTGAAGAGAAAATTGTTTATATTAAAGACTTAGATGAGGTGAGTATACCATTTCAAAGATATTAAATTAGTTTTTACTTTGTATTGCCAAAATTTAACTGGAAATATTGCCAGTTTTTCAAGTGGTATGTGATAGGTAAGTGCAGACAGTTAATTTCTTCTCTACTAATTTGAAGAATATTTATTGGGGAACATACTTCAATGATACAATCCCTTTCATGTTGACTCAGATTCAAAGATTTCTGATCTGTACTACTTGTTCATGAGTTGCAGTTCTCAGTTCCTTTGACATTACATTTTCAGTTATTTATGGTTTTGAGCTGTGATCTGAATCACTGAAATGAAAGTATTACAGTGATTCTGTTCTCTTCTGAAGATCACAGGAGAAAGTGAGCCTGAGCTTCTGTACCTTGACCTGTACAGGTTGGCTTCTGACTGCACAGCACTATTCTGCACCAGTCTTAGTGTCTGATGCAGTTCAGGGGTGTTGAATACGGTGTTAGAGACTGTATGGGCTGCAAAGTCGTCTCAAAATGGGCTTTGATGATAGAAAGTAAAGAGCAGAGAGGAAAAATGCAGGTAAAACAAATGTTAACATTTCAACTTTTATTGATTTAAAATGGTGAAAAAGCTGAGGTAAGGGAAGTAAATTTCTTGTTAGTTATTTACAGTCTAGAACTTCCAGTACTCCATCACAGATACTTTTTTACTCCTTGTTGTATATGTCAAGTCTATGCTCAGTGGAAGTTTTCTCTTGAAAAGTGGAAGATTTGGTATCGATTTGAACAGAGACATAAAGAGCAAGCTCTGTTTACAGAGAAGGCTTTATGTCTCTTAGTTCTGCAGCATATACCATGGATACATTTTTTCCACCTTTTTCTCTCTGGGAAAGCAGGAAATGAGAATATATGCCGAGTACTTTATTGGAATTCTGAGTAAAGATTGTCTTACGTAAAGATTTAACTCTTCCAAAACAGAAGACAGTTTTAAAATCTGAATCTATTATTTTCTGCTTAGGTGACAGTACCTAATGTTGTGTTTATAAATTGACTGACAGCCCTTAACCAGATTGAAAAATACAGCCACTGAAGCTATTGTCATTTTATATGACAATATTCAGCATGACAGCTTTTTCCTAAGCTAAATACTACCTACTAATCTGTAAACTTTTTGCAAGGAGTACCAATATTTCAAAAGGCAGCAAATGGTTTCAGAAAAAATATGGTTCAGACAGAAAAATATCTATCTAAAACGAAGTTTGCAGATTTTTGCACATATAATATTTAAAATAAATGTTAAAAAATGCATCAGTTGTACAAATTTAATAAGTAATTCTTTTTTGTATCTTGTGTATCATCAAGAGGTCTGCTTTTCAGTTTTACAGTAAAATTTTGAAAGAGAAACAATCTTCTTCAGAACTTTACTCTTTGATATGATTCTTCTTACGTGAGATCAAATAGAAGTGTCAACAACAAATACAATTTTGATTGTTTGAACATGCATAATTCCTGCCCCCAAGTTTAGTATTGATTTGCAACAACAGATGACAAATTTATGAAGTTTGTCCAGCTGCAGGACTTCTCAGCTTCTAAATTTCACTAATGAGACTCACAGATTTGAAATTTGTTTAATAGAAATTTTTTATCAAGGGGCTGAAAGAGGCTGGAATTGCCAATGCATAAGTTAAGACATACTTTGTCAAGATGTATCTTTGTTAGGGCAATTTTTTTTCTCTGCATGGCTGTTTTAAATCTCTAAGCTCAGAAACACCTTGGTTGGTGTTTCAAATTTTTGCCAATTAACTGGAGTCAATTTAGAGAGCATGAAGATTTTCTGTCAATATGTTTTATTTTTGATTAACTAGAATAAGCAAAAGCAGAAAAATAATGATTTTCAGGTTTTCCTTAGCATGTGTAGGTGCTCATAAAATAGCTCTATTATATCTCTGTATAGATTATCTGCAGGATTATCTAAAATATGAGTAGGTGGGCAAGCAGTAGAGATGACAGTAAATATAACTAGATATTTCATGACTAGGAACTTCTAAAGAAATCATGAGGAAGTTGACAGTTCTGCTGCTGTTGACTACTATGAGGTGCCATTAGTGGTAGGGTTTTGATATAAGACATTTTGTCTAGACATAAAGGTACTCAGCCTGTTTAATAGGTCATGCAACCCATAATCCACAGGGGAAACAAGGCACAGAACAAGCAAGCCATTTATTGTTGCTGGGGTTTTGAGTATTATATATTGAGCTTTATAAGCGCTTGCTGTTCTCTGGGGAAATCCTGATGGTATTAAAAATTATAAATATTCTTCCTCCTCTTTTTTAGACTGTATGTTTTCATTTACATGAAAATAATTTTAAGAACTCTATCAGTTTCTCATGAGCTATGTGATTTTGATCACATTGTCAGCAGTTTGGGGAGAGTATTTATGTAACATTTCTTGCAGAATACACCGTTGCATTTCATCTTCAAAACTCCTAAGGTAGAACTGAGTTCATCAGGAGTCCATTTATATTTTGAATTGTTGGCCAGAAGTTACAGCTCTGCATCATATAAATTGGAAGTAATCTTGCATTTTAAATTATTTAAATATTAGTTAAGATGTAGATTTTCTTATTTCCTGTAAACACAGGTTGAGAAGAGAGAAATGCATTCCTCTAGACACTAATTCTAACAAACCACATATTAACCACATTTTAAACATGTATATGCTTCATTTTTTAATATTTTCTTATGCAGAAGTGTAAGGCAAAATGGCAAAAACTCTATGAACTAACACCAAAGGCGTCAGCAGTGCCTTAAACCAGGACAGATACCAACACAGGGTCCTTTTTTATAGGATTGGCAGTGTAGCCAGGGTGCATCTGCCACTGCACTCCAGAGTGAAGAAATAACACTAGTTTTAATACTATATTATCTGAAATCTTATGGCTGGTATTTTCAAAGTATTTAGTTTAGTTAGGACCTTCATGCAAAGGGTCAGAGCCTTCCTAAAAAGTTTATGACTTCATGATTAGTGAAATCACTGCCTGAAAGAACACATGTGCTAAGATGAAACTCATATATAAACAGACAAAGGTCCAAATTTTTATAGCTACCATTCCTACCTAAATCCATTATCCCCTGCAAATATGAGATCACGAGTGACCAACCTTGTACAATTTAGTAGCCATAAAAACATTCCATAGCATGTCATAAACAGCTGGCTTCAGCACTCTCCTGCTTTCTGTGTTCCTTTTTCAGCTTTGTCTCCTACCTTTCTCCATTATGATCTGAACTGCTGTGTCACCTCCTCCAACAATCTCACTCTCCCTGTGTGGTCTCATTGTTTATTTTCTACCTGTGTTGAGTTGGGAGCCGGAGCTGGTGGCACGGAGGGAGCTGTGCTGCTGCTTGGGAATGTTGCTGGTGTTCAGAAGTAGAAGGGTGCACTGTGTCCCATGGAAGGAGTTGCAAAGGGCTCTTACCTTGCAGAAAGGCAACAAATTCCACCCCCAGCCCCTTTTGTAGATACCTATTTTTCTTGACATTTATTATTTCTCAGAGAACTGTGGTTTTACCACAGTTTAGGCACAGGTGATTAGTAAGTAGCTGATTGGTCACACCAGTTTAATCTGAAGTATTATGGTTTTGCTATTTGTACAAGTGGTGTGCCAGCTGGGTTGTTTCAATAATGAGAACTAAAAAAATTGGGAAAGCACAAGCTTAGCTTTATTATCTTCGCTCAGTTGACATGCAGCTTGACCATTAGTCAAATATATTTTTTGTATTTACTATAAAGGTAGTTTTGTGCCAGGCTTTTTGCCAAATAAATGTACCTTTAAAGTCATAAACTCAGGCCAGGGAAAGTTACTCTTCAAGACTGTGAAAACAGTTTTTATCTAAAAAATTGCTGATGGTGAAAAATTACTTCAGCTTTTTAGCTAAAGTGGGTATTCAGGGTAGGATTTTTTTTTTCATGTTATTTCCATTTCCTCTTACTAGCACTGCTTAATGAGCTAAATAAGAAAGGTTTTTTTCTCTCTCTCTGCACTATGTGAAGGAATTATTACAAAATCAATATTCTCTCTTTTCCTGTAATGTTTTCTTGTTTTTAGAATTGTACAAGGTAAGTCTACTGAATAGAAGTATACATGTTTTTGGATAAATTGCATTTTTCACATCCACAATATTGGATCATTAATTCCAAAGTTGATCTTAGTGCATATTTCAGTTGCATATTTTCCAAACAGCAATTGAAAGTTAAACTGTATGGAATAATTAAAAAAAATACTACTTTTTATTGAAATCTTGTCATTTATCCAATGAATTATGCTCAGTATTGCCCTGAGCAGAGTCTACAAGTTCTATAATCATTAGTCTCAACTTAAGACAAGGAAAACCGTGTAGGTTAAGGTACAATTGCTTCAATGGCTTGTAGTGCATATTAGGGTTTGCAGTCTGTCTTCATATTTCAGGGAAGAGGGTCCAAAGAAGGTTGGATATGTGCAATATTGCAGCTGAACAAAAATGCTAGAGTTAAGATTCAACACTGATGATAATCTTAAAGCCTACAAGTTCTGGCTTAATTTTCTTCGATATGTTAATGGTATTTTATCGTAATTTTAGAATTCTACATGCTGTACGTAAAATTTCTGCATCAAGTTGTTTGATTATTTCACTTACCATTAAATGAAGCTTTTAGGCATTGTTTCATTAAAATTCTAGGAATAAATATTACTGCTTTGGCTAAAAGCAAGCAAAAATATGTGCTTCATGCCGAACCAGCAGTTTATTATCCATCTTGTATGAAATTACCATATTTTGTATTAAGACAATCCTGTTTCTTAGTAGAAATAATTTATTAACTCTTCATCAAAAAGATCTGTTGCTATGATGTGCAAACTGTAAAGTGGTATTCTGATTTTAAAATTTACCTGTAATCTCACATTGTAGAAATGCAAACGTGCTCTGTGGCTGGCTACTAATTCACTTTGGAAAGACACTTGCTGTGCTTGAATATAATTCATTGAATGTAATATTTTTAAACATGTGCCTCACTTGACTGCAGCTTTCACTGCAGATAGATGTAACTACATGATTTCCTGAATGCTAAGAAGTTCTTTTTTCTTTCAGCGATGGAGAACATCTTCCCGTTATGATAAATCAAAAAGTATTTTGAAAAAAAGTCTTACTTTATTGATATAGCCTTTAATACTAGAAATGGTACCATAACAATTTTCTGGATTCATAAAACCTTTCTACTATTCTAATACGGCTTTGCCAGTAAGATGGGATTTTTTGTTCAATAGGATCACTGATTTTAATGTGTGCAAGATTACTAACCTTATTTATTTTGTGAATACCTTTAAAACAAAAAAAACCCCTATTTAAATATTTTAGAGAAAAAGAAGCCTCATATGGTCATGTCAAATAGATTTGATGTGGTATTTGAAATAGAGGTACACTGCAGGGATAGCAAGGCTTTATGAATGTTATAGTACAACCTTGAATTAATTGCATAATGAAATGTGAAAGTCTGGGTTCCTTGCTTTAACACGTCAAATGGATGACAGCTCCAGTGAGGCAGAGTTCTTAGGAGCACAGCTTGAGAGGATCAGCAATTATGACCATTCTCCAATAACCAGGAGTTTGACAAGTTGAAAACTTAGCACCAATAGAGAAGATTAGTAATGAAGTAGATAGATATAAAGGAATAAATATGTGATAAAGAAATACTTTACAGATAGATTTTTGTCCAATAATCTGAAATTTTTAAGAGTTTCAAACATAGTTCTACCTATATCTGCTTTCTCCTAATAGGAGAATATTTTTGCATATCTGAAGTATATATAACAAAATATATAAAACAGGTTTCCTAGTATATCAGAATAAGAGCTTAAGATAGTGCTGAAACAAGAGAGAAAAGAATGAATTATCTCAAAAGAGCTGTACTGAGCATAAAGACTTTCTCTTTTAAAGACAAAAAGAAATTGAATAGTCTTATAATTTAATAATTATTGTTTTCAAATAATACTTTGAAATGCAGTGGTACTTGTCAGTAAGGATTGTGGTTTACCTTTAGAATTTGAAAACTGTGATTTTTGACTCACCAAGAAGATGTTTGATACTATTACAGCCTTTGAGAGGGCCTATCTCTTAATGCAGGATAAGAAATTGAAACTATTTTCTCTGAAGCATGTCCGTGTTTGGCAGGTGTGATTTCTCTGGAGTCTGTCATCCATTCTTAGTCCAACATTATCATAGACTTAAAAAAGACAGTATAACATTTTAGATAGTTAAAAATATCTTTATAAACTATGCCTATATATGTAAAACACATACGTACAACATGTATATGGGGTATGTGTAAATATATGTGAATATATATACTTCCCATTAATGCAGAGTTGATTATTGAAATAACAGAGGCTTTTTAATAGACCACTATTTTATATATCCTTCTCTTTGCCTCCCTCAGCTTGCCAGATTTCTACTATTTTATTTTTAAGAAAGATCTGTATGCAAAAAAGATAGTCAAGCCAATCTCTGTCTTTATAAGAGATGCATGTAGGATGCAAGGAATGATGAATAATTGGAGGTAGATGAGAACTGAAGCATGATCTTATGTCAGATTCTATGAAAAGCAAAAGGTGGCTTTCACTGAGCAGCAGCCTGCACTTACTGTAATAATATGTGTCTATCCACCATTGTAGAAGTAATAAACAGTTCACCTCTTTTGGGATGGAGAGGAATTAAGGTAAAGGAAGCAAATATGTCACATCTCACATGAGTTTTGGAGGTAAACATTATATAATTGGTCAGATGTAAGCCTGTATTTGCTTAAACTACATTCTCCTTGGCCTATTTACATGATACAGCTTTTATTTTTGGTGTGATGGTGTGGATCAAAACACTGTAATGTGGCCATTTAAAAATTAGCTATATTTATACAAATTTTCAGCAGAAAAGTATTACAAAAACAGGCTTTTACTATTGTCCCATAAGAATGGGAAAGTATTGTAGATACTTTCTTATCATTTTGGTTTACTAGGATTACTGGAGAAATTGGTAGATAACCACTTGCATCTGCAAGTCTTTCCAGATTCTACAATACGTATAATCTCTGTATGTCTCTGATTTAAAAAAGCAACCAGCATAGCAGTTAGCAATAAACTCTTTCCTTTTTCCAAAACAGTGTTCTCTCTCTACTTGTGCTGTAAAACCATCTTTTGATAGACTGACAGCAGATTTATTTGCTTTGGTTTGACATGGGGTAAGTTGAAGACTTTTGGAATCAGACTCAATGAAGGTTTCCTTTGCAGCATGTGCAGTCTTATCTACACAAATGTTTCAGATGACTTTTTGATTAAAGACTATCTTTTCTTTTTTGCCTTTTCTTCTCCTTGCTTTTCAGCTCTAAAATAATGCCCTTACCTACCATGTAGTGTCTTAAAATGGAGTGCTTAAAATACGATCTGGTCATTTGTTCTTTCAGTTCCATTTGTCCTAGTCTCATGTGCAGTTTACTTCAAGACCTTTTGTAGTCTTGTGCTTTTAATCCTTTTAAGGTTACCAAGGCATTGATATTTTTTCTTTAAAAATCAGTTTCCAGGTGCTGTTATGATATAGTGGATTGATTGTATAATCCTGTGTGAATTGATGCATACAGGTGACCACCAAACCACAGCTGCCATGCAAAGAGTTAATGTATTTCATTACCTCACCAGCAAGGCTGGGTGGCAGAGATAGGCAGTATAGGAGAAGGGAATACAGGTAACCTTGACCCTGATAAGTAACAGCTGTGTTAATTGCCCAATACAGCCTTGTCCCTAATGAGTTACAGCTGTATCCAATAAGGATAAGTGCGATAAAAGGGTTAGCTAGTAAGGGGAGAATCATGAAGGAGGAGGAACTTTGTGGAAGAGGGAATGAGAGGTTCATGAGGAAGCAGGGCCTTGGGGAGAGAGAATCACTGCTGTGAGGTCAATCTGGGTGTGCAGTTGGAGCCTGTTGTTGGAACCTGCAGTCACAGTCTAGCCAGGTAAAAGCCTGCAGTCAGAGTCTGCAAACTCATGCTTGTAGTCATAGTTTAGCAGGAAATAACCAACAGCCAGAGGCTGCAAGGGAAACCTACAGCAGGAGCTTGCTGCAGCCAGAGCCAGTGAATAGTTGGAGTCAGGATGGCCAAGCTGCAAAGATGAATAAACCAGGACCCTTTTCATGCTGTGATAAACAAGAAGTCTGTGTCTCATTTCTACCCTCTAACAAGAGGGCTGCTGCAACAGTTGTGACTTATTTGTTTGTGATACCAGTTTCAGATTTATCAGTGATTCAAACCAACTGTGATGGATGTACATTTCCATATTATGATTTTGTCATGCTTCAGGGTGACACCTTAGAATAATTATTGCAATGAATGTTGGTTGCAGAGACCCAAGCTCCTTTAGACTTACCTAATCCCAGCAGGCAGAGGGACACAGGCTCCCTTAGGCTTAGCTCATCCTAGTGGACACAGGGGGAAGGGGAGGTAGCAGCTCTGCTACCAAAGCCTGATATATCTCAGGACTTCGCACATTTGAGTTTATCACAAGGATGTTCCTTTGTGATCTCTCTCCCAGCAGGAGGCTCAAGCATGTCTGTGAGAATGTGTTATCTCAACACAGGAATCTTCTCAGAATACTTTTCAAAACAGGCAGAGGATAAACAACACTAGGCATAATAAATTGAGTTTTCCCACACCAACATTCTTAGCAATCCCAGCTGCAAGGTCACTTTGAGAAAAACTGTTAGATCCTTGTCAGATCTTCTGGTTTGAACCTTTTTTTTCTCAACAAATACATTATAGTTCGGGGTTTTTTGTGTTAGCTTATTTATTTACATACTCATAATAAGGCCCTTTTAACATCTTGTAAGTTTGATGTTGTTGCATGAGCAACCCACATTTACGACACTGGAGGTGTTAAGAAGGTCAAGGATGCTATGAAAAACTGGTAAATACTCTCTTTGTTGTATCAGTCCGGGCTGTGGATTTATGTACATTTTTATTTTCAAGGGCTTGATATTAATCACAACAGGGAAAACTTACTAGTAAATGTACATAAAGCAAGAAAAAAATCCTTGTAAATAAAAAAATGTTTTCAAATGTCCTTTCATAAGTGAGGTTGTAGTTGAAACTTTAACAGATCTTCTCATTTAGAGAGACTTTGTTTATTCTATGTGCAACCTGGTTTTTTTTCTTTTTTTTTTTTTTTTTTTTTTAAAGAGCTCTCTAAAACCTTATCTCTTCCTGGGCTGAGAATTTCAAATGAAAGAGCAATTAATTGGTGATATGAGTCAAAGTCTAATAGGGACATCTGTAGGATGAATACAGAGAACTTCATTTCTTTTAGTCTGTTCTTTAGACTAGCATGGCTGTGTGTAATGCACTAAGCAAAAACTGTTTTAAAATATTTAGTAGATACTGTCTCATAAGAGTTCCAAACAACGATAATTGTTTAGGTTGCTCCTTTTCATGCAAGTAGTAAATATGAATAGGGAAATGGACTTTTTAATATTAACGTGAGATAAAATTGACTGCATCTGATTTGAATAAAATGTTAAGCCTGTTTCATTTCCTACACAGCTGCCAAGTGTGTGTATATTGTGTAGTGCTGTGTCTGAAATAGTTGAAAATCTGATGGGAACACTTACAAAGGCAAACCAGTAAAGGGCACCAGCTGCTGAAAAACACCTGCTGAGCCACTGTGGGAGTAGATGCATCTGCCTGTACCTAGAAGTAATCTAACAAAGTACCTGTTTTTACCTGTCAGGATTTTAATTTGTGTAAAGATTCATTCAATAGAACTGGTTCTGAATACTGAAAGTAAGAAAAAAATAAGGTGGGGGTTTTTTGGCTTTTTTTGTGTGTATGCAGAAAAGCACCATTCATGAACAACTTTCCCATTCTTACAACTAGTTTAAGTTCTTCTTTTAATAAAATACAAACCCAGATTTGGCAGCCAGAAGTCTCACCTACACTGTGTGTAGTGTGCTACTAAAGGATGCAGCCAGTCTGGAGGAGATTATGCTACCAAAGAGGAAGTTTTCAGTTTTTGTTTACTTAGTTCAAGAGATGCATCTCAGAGGGGTTTGTGAGAGTATATATTCCCTTTTTCATTATAGCATATTTCATTCACTGTTGATTTTAATGTGCAGGCAAATTATAATCAAAAGTTATTAGACAAATTTTCCAAATTTGAAACTGTTGCACTTTTTGTCTTTTGGTATTTAAACTTTCATTGTTCCCACATGTTGACCCTATCACACAAGGTCATCCTCCCTCAGTTATTTAATTTTCCTGTGGTAGGAAAACTTCTGTGAATGCTGCTAGTTTAGCTGTGATTCATTAAAACAAAATATCTGTGTTTTTATAGAAGAAAATGCTAACTATGCTTGTTGTCTTTTCATGAAAAGTTTAGGAAAAAAATCTTCTAATATCTATACTGTAAAACAGGGCTGCCATCTAGGGTAGCAGAAGTGTGAATTTAAGTGAAATAGAGAAGAAAATTAAGATTTAGAAAGATTGTGACAGCAACGGTTAATCCTCTGGGAATATTCTTCTGTTTGCCATTCTTTTATTTTTACTTGATGTGTTAAATTATTAGTAATTTCAGCTGTAATTACCTTCCAAAGCATTCTGATAGTTTTTCTGGGCTTTTTTAGGTTTTGTAGGAAGAAAGAGTTTGTTGTATTAACATAAGCTAAAGTAAAGAGTTTGAAAACATTATCCCAAAGTGCCTTCTACATTAACAGATAAAATATTCACTTCTACAGGAACATTTAGAACTAATGTCTTTGCATGCATAAAATAGTATTGAATTAATTAAGGGCCATTTAAAAATAAAATACTGAAAGAGATCTGTACTTCAAAACTATACAGTAATATGAAAAATTGTTACTCTGCTCTTAAAAACAGGATTCCTTGCTGTCAAGGAAGGTAATATTTAGTTAGATAACTTGTGAAGTTCAACTGATAGTAATTTTGGGTGATTTTTATGTATTATATTTTGTAGAGTAAACCAAATGATCAGTAAAAATCCAAGTATTTCAGGTAGACATGTTCTTACAGTGCAGCTGCATGTAGCTCAAAAGAAATGAAGCTTTTTGGCTCACAGCATCCTTTTCCCCTTGTACTTAATCACTGTAATATTTGAAATCCAGTTATGTTTACGTGGTGACTTTGCAGCTGTTAGGTTTGTTTTTTTTTTTGCCTCATTAAATGATCATAACAAATGAAAGCAACTTTTTAAGTGTTAATTTTTCATTCTTTAGGGGGGTCACATATATGTCAGTGACATGAATATGGACTTTAGTGTAAAGCACATGCAGAAATCTGTAAAGTTTTTAATTAAAACAACTCAAATTAGTTGTAGTCGTTTTGGTAATTAAGACTGGAGAATGAATAATGCGCTTCTGCTGCATCCTGTTTAGGGAATAGCCACTTCTCAGTGGAATTTCATAGTATGAGTGTGGAAGAATGCAGTAGTCTGCTTTACTTTGATAGCATCCCCAAAGGCAGACTTTAATTCTTAAGAGTATTCGGTCTTCATTTGAAGTGAAATACAGGATAGTATCTTAAATTCTAATTCAAATTATACCAAAGACCAAAATTGTTTTTAATTTTTAAGAAATGTAGTCTCAAAGTGAGAATTTTCAAAGGGAGGCATATGCTAGTTCTGCAACATTTAAAAGGTTTTCACTCAAAATATTTTAGACAAGTTATAGTTGTCTGATTTTAATAGTTCATCTTTAGTTAGCACAAATTTCTGTATTCTCCTTAAGAAATGAATCTTTTATCTTAGATAAGAATAGGCTGTGTCTTTCAGTGATAGAAATGGGACTGAGATGGTTCATCAAGGGATTCACTTAGAAATCACCAAATAATTTTAAATGTTTTTACGATGTTTTGGGATAGAGGAGCTATATGACTAGAAGATTGAGTTTATAACTGATGGGCTATTCAGCTCAGACTTACATTTTCTGTTAACCTCAAGATCACACAATAAATGCTAATACAGTTAAATTTTTAAATTTTTTGAAGACCAATTGTTTGGTTGGCAGAGCAACAAGGAGTAAAAAATAAAGTCTCTTAAAGTGGGAAACAGATTGTGTGTGTGTTTTGTATCTTTTTTACAATACAATAAATTTTCTGAATTTTAATTGGAAAATTGACATTATTCTACCACCTAATCTTTCAGTTAGCATATTGGAAACAGACACATCAAATAAGAGTGAAGTTATTTTTAGTTTTTATATTAATAAATAAATATGCCTTATATAATAATAGCTTGTTGGGAATTAGTAAGGAGAAGGGAACTAAGAACTTTTCATTTGCAGTAAACAAAATATAGAGGAAGATGATTTTATTTAGTCATTCATAGGAATGACTTATCTTAAAACATAATAAAAGAAGGAAACTTACTTGCAAATATTTCTTCTTCTCTCCTGTGTTCCCTGAATCTGAAAGGGGTGGGCATTTTTTTCTCTGAGTCATCTGAGACTATGTTGGAGATAATTTTCTCTATTCCTGATTCTACTTCTGCTTGCTTTTGACACCTGTGGACCTTTGTTCTTCTGGACCTCTAAGTTTGAGACTGTCTTCCTGCTGTGCGTATTCCTTATATGGAGACTTTTTGGCATGTTTTCACATGCATCATCTAGGCTAAATACGAATACATCGCTCAAATTTTGCATCAATTTGACTACATAAGAAAATAAAAATATGTTAGCATATTAATAACTTCTATAGCAGCAAACTATAGAGACAACTGAGAGGAGATCTCATGACTGTCTGTCAGTATCTGAAGGGAGGGTGTCAGGAGGGTGGAGCCAGGCTCATCTTGGTGGTGCCAATCAATAGGACAAGAGGCAACAGGTAGAAATGGATTCACAAGTTCCACCTGAATTCGAGGAAAAAACTTCCTTACTGTAGAGGTGACTGAGAACTGGAACAGATTGTCCAGAGAGGTTGTGGATTGTCCCTTGCTGGAAATATTTGAGAACCATTTGGACACAAGCCTGTGCTCTTGGATGACTCGGCTTGAGCAGGGAGGTTGAACCAGACCACAGACCCACTGTGGTCCCTTCCAACCTGGCCCATTCTGTGATTCTTTGAAAACAAAATATCTGGCTCAGGTGTAACCTACAGCACTTTACAAAATAGGTGTGAAAGCTTTGTTAAATCTGTAGTGCTGTTTGCAGGGTAGGAACTACCTTCTCATTCAGCTTTTCAGGTTTTGTGAATCTATAAGTTTCAGTGTATTAATCTTCCATTAATCCTGAGATTGTTAATTCCTGAGACTTATTCAATGTAAATGCCTGGATGCAGTCCTTCAGAAAGTTTTGTGTCTTTATCCTGATCCATACCTCAGTCATTCACATAAGTCTGTATGGAATGGAAGGGTTAGGACTTTGATCCCTTTTGTCTGATATCTAGTCTCTTCATCATTGTCACTACTTTTGAGGTTTGGCCAAAAACTGTCTGGTATTTTCTGCCAGTATTCTCCATTTTGGCTAAATTTTCCAGTTACCTGTATAGGCTAGTTGGAGTAGCCACACCTATTTTGAGATGAATGTATACCCTCAACACAACTTCCTGCTTAGATTTTTTTTTTTTACGATAGTAGTGACATTATTTCAAAAGTGCAACAAGAATATGGAAGAAAAATAATAAACTTCTCTTGATATGAGGCACTTATTTCAAAACTCTTCCAGCTAGTTCATAAATGGTGATTCATAGAAGAATTCTATTTCCAAAAAGTAATTTTTATGTAGTTTCATAACATATCATAATCTCTTTACTTGGGAAATGTTAGCTGAAACCATTTTATATTGGTTAGGAAAAAGGACTTCAGTTTCTATGTTGCAGTAGCCTAACTTTTTTTTCACCAATGGCCAGAATGTATGTAGCTACCTTCTCAGTGCCTTTGTTGTCTTTCCTTATTTTTTGTTGAGTTTCTCCCTTTGCCTTGCAGTGTCTATATTATTGAACAACTAGGAAAGGTTTTTCTATATTAACTCTTTGATGGCAGTTGCTTTTGAGTCAGTCTGCATCTAATAGTGATGGTTTTTTCTTCTTAGAGATGCACTATATTTTCCCAGGGGAATAAATTATGACTGCAATATGCCATCAACGGAGCTAGGAGATTCTTTTAGTTGTATTTAAGTTTAAGAAATTTTGGGTGTGTTCTCTGAATTGGAAAAAAACCCAAAAAAACGCTGAAGAATAATTGTAGCATATAAACATCATCAGTTTCCTCATTGTTCCACCTAGAAAAGTCAAGGAGATAGTGGGGATGTCAGTACACAGCAGACCAGGACATCTAGAATGTTTCTTTAAAAATCTGTAGATATTTTGAATGTAGATTTCAAATATTTTTTTTAAATGTGTAAATTTTTTTGTATTTCACTCTCGCATAGTTTTAGGTTTGCACAGCATTAAGATATTTTTTAATTTTATGAGGAAGAAAACTATTTTTGGTTGCATTTAATATGGATGAAATGTGATCAAATTAAACCCAAATCCTTCTATCCTCATAAGATTTTAACTTCTGAGGTTGTTAGGAAATGCCACAACTGTTGCCAATTTTCCTTCAGCTGCATTAGTTCAAGGTAATTTTTGTGTGTAATTCACAAATGGCATCAGAAAGCTCCAAGAGGAGGCTGTGTTCTGATCTCCATTTCATTGCTATAATCTGGAATAATTCTCTTGACATTGGATATTTTTGAGTTTACAGCAATGTCACTGAAATCAGAATCTCTCCCGTATGTCTGTTTGGATGCCAAAACTTATGCACATTTTCTGGAGTAATAGTTGCTTTTATGGAAAAACCTTTCTGAAACACTTTGCTATCAATTTTTTCCTCTAATCACCAGAGGGTATAATCACTCTGTCTATAATCTTTTGTCATATTATAACTAGGTTGATGAACACAACATAGTTCTCCCAGTGAGGGGAGGAGATGGCACAAGCTGTTACAGTTTTTTAACTCAGAGCAGTGAAAGCCTTATAGTGCCACAGTGCTATCCTGTCATTTCCTTCAAACCAATTTTGGGTGTATACATGCAGATGTCTTTGAATTTAAACTATACATTGAACCCAAGAATATTTCTCAATGTTGTCTTTTTAGTACAAGGGTAAGTGTTTGAATAATTCAGAAGTCTGTAGAAAAGATGACTGCTGCAATTGTTTGTATAGTGTTGTTCATTAAGAGAATGGTTTATGTAAGAAGTTGGTGACAATGTAACTATAGACTTACAAGGATTTTTGTTGAAATTGCTTCAGGCATGTAAACTCTTAGCTGTCATATATGAAGTTAAATATTTTCCCCAAAACCTCTTGATTTTGAATAGATCATTCTTCTTTCTTCAAGAGTGCAGAAGGCAGGACTGATGACAAACAAAACAAACAAAAACAACAAAAAAAAACCCTTCACAAACAAACCCACTGAAGCAAACAAAACCACAAACACACAAAACCGGAGATAGAGGCTCTTTATTCTTTGACTTTTTTTGGTTTTCACAGGCTCTTTTTTTTCAAGGAGGGCCTAGTTTCCATAGTTGGTGGAAGAACATTATACTGTTAAATTTTGCTGCAATTTGTTTTTTAATGGAACTGTTCTGGACTTCTCTGGATGGAGTCTGGGTTTTCTTTAGTGAAAGTTTGTTTCTTGAGCAGCACTCACTGTTATGTACTGTTCAGAATTTTAACATTTCTGAGAATTGAGTAATTCAATAAAACTCTTAGTGTTTGGTAAATGTGAAGTCCAAAAGGTCTGGAGAGGGAATGTTTAGTCACGTTTTAGAAGCAGTGTTCCAAAAAAAAACCAAAATCGTAATAATTTTTATAGTGTTTGTCTTATGGTAACTTTAAGCAGAGGAGATCCTTTAATATAGAATGAATGTACAATTTTTTTCCCCTCTCAGGATCCTTCATTTTACTCTAGTGAGCTCCATCAGAATCAAGGAGAATTTTGCAGTGTTCATTTTGAGTTTAAAGATACTGATATAGCTTGAAAGTATGAAAGTTTCCCTGATTTCTGATGGCTACTGCTACTTAAAAATACTTACTGCATTAACTAACAAATGTGGTGATAATTTTAAAATAAAGACACTAGTTTTCTAAAAGATGATATTTAATTAAGAACATATTTTAAAATAGTCTTATATGGGCTGTGATTCTCTGTTCTAAGATGTCAGAGTATAATTCTACCCTTATGGTTCGTTATTTGTCATTTCTAGGAATTCTTCTGACTTCTTAATTTAATTAAAGGACTGGAGCATCTTTTGTGTGAGGAGAATGTGAGAGAGCTAAAGAGGAGGCTCAGGGGGAATCTGACAAGTGTGTATAAATACTTGATGTGAGAATGATTAACATAGAGGGAGCCAGACTCTCATATGGTGCCCAGTGGCAGCACCAGAAGAAGTGACCACAAATTAAGACACATGAAATTTCATCTGAACACAGGAGAGTGATTTTTTTTCTGTGACATGGTCAAATACTGGTACACTTTCCTGAGAAAGGTTGTAGAGTCTCCATCCTTGTTTATAGTTGAAACACAACTGCATAGGTATAAATCACAGAATCACAGAATTTTCTAGGTTGGAAGAGACCTTCAAGATCATCCAGTCCAACCCATGCCCTAATACATCAACTAGACCGTGGCACCAAGTGCCACATCCAGTCTTTTTTTAAACACGTCCAGGGATGGTGACTCTGCCACCTCTCCAGGCAGGCCATTCCAGTACTTTATCACTCTTTCCGTAAAAAACTTTTTTCTAATATCCAACCTGTATTTCCCTTGACGCAGCTTGAGTCTGTGTCCTCTCATTCTGTCCGTTACTGCCCGGAGAAAGAGACCAACCCCCAACTGACCACAACCCCCCTCAGGAAGTTGTAGAGAGTGATAAGGTCACATCTGAGTCTCCTCTACTCCAGGCTAAATAACCCCAGCTCCCTCAGCCATTCCTCACAGGGTTTGTGTTCCAAGCCCCTCACCAGCCTCGTTGCCTCCTCTGGACACACTCAAGCATCTCAATGTCCTTCCTAAACTGAGGGGCCCAGAACTGGACACAGCACTCAGTGTGTGCCCTCACCTATGCCAGGTACAGGGGAAGAATGGCCTCCCTGCTGCTGCTGGCCACACTATTCCTGATCCAGGCCAGGATGCCATTGGCCTCCTTGGCCACCAGGGCACTCTGCTGGCTCATGTTCATCCAGTTGTCGACAAGAACCCCCAGGTCCCTTTCTGCCTGAACACTGTCCAGCCACGCTGTCCCCAGCCTATAATGTTGCAGGGGGTTGTTGTGGCCAAAGTGCAGGACTTGGCACTTGGACTTATTAAACTGCATCTTGTTAGACTCTGCCCATTTGTCCAACCGTTCCAGGTCTCTCTGCAAAGCCCTCCATCCCTCCAACAGCTACTGGCTTCACCCCTAACTTAGCCTTACCACCCTTGGGCCCACTTCCAGAAAACTCAGCTGCATCCCCTTCCCCCTTCATGATCCTGCTTTCAGCAGAGGGGCTGAACTGGATGATTTCTAAGTTAAATGACTCTGTGATCTGTGGTTGCTGCTCATAGTGACCCGAGTAGCCCACACCATGCAAAAACTACTTTCAGTTCTAAGATAGTCGCTTGCAGCAGGTAAGGTACTAAAATAGGCTGCTGGTTCTCTGGTGCCCTTTGTTATTTGCATCGTCTAAGGTGTTTTACTCCAAGCTTCTTTTATAGCACATAACTCTAAAGGTACTACACTCTGGGTGAGATATAATTTGTACTTACTTCAAGAAATTGTAATGCTGATTATGGCCCAAAGCCAGTCGTAAGCTCTATTTGGTACGCTTGTATAATTTTCATATCTTTGTGTATGCTACTTGTTCCTGCAGAAATTGTTCCCCTAAGTCCAATGAAATCTCACTGATATGATTTGGTGCTAAATGGAGCAGATCCAAACATCATGGAGATTTTCTTTTACGTCTTTGCTTAAAATGTATATGTGCACTTTGAAAGACAACATTTCAGTTTTTGGGGCAGGTAGGAAATTATATTCTCAAGTAGTGCTTCTAAGAAAATATAAAAATAATTTTACTTTTATGATATTTATATAGTTACATTTTTATTTATTTCTGTTCCTTAATCCTATGAGCTACCACTTTTTCATGGAAGTAGGAATATGAAAAGTATCATCAGGAGAGGAAAACTGTGAAAGTCCCCAGGTATAATCTCTATGTTTATTTCTGAGTGTACCGTCAGTAACAAAATAGGATTTACACTGGCACAAAAGTGCTTTAAGTGTATAGATGCATAATTAGAAAGCCAGGGGGGGGAACTACTAATTATTCATAATTCAGAAGGATAGTGGGAATGTATTTATTAAAATGTGTATGTGTGTTTATACGTACATATAAAAACATATGTTTGTGTGTGCATATGAGTATATATGCATGGATATGTGTTTTAACCAACAACATTCCAGAGTGGAAGAATGACCTAGAGATTATTTACATGTCAGAACAAGGAACGTCACAGTTTCGTATTCTGAATTTCATGAGTTTTATATAAAAAGGCATGGATTAGTCATACTATTACCAGTTAGGTCACTTAGCTTTTTAACTGAAAGTGTAGTAGAACAGCTGACTGCAGAATGGGATTTGTTTCACCTGAGATGTATAAGGTACTTTGCATAAAATAGTTCTACATTAAAGTAAAGCCAATGAGTAGGGAAAATGCTGAAAGCTCAACCTTGGCTTCTGGGTGGAATGGATTATCTCTAAGATAAATGGGTAGTAATCTTATTACTTTGTTATAATATGACAGAAGAAGTCATCATTACAGAGCATTTTTACAAGGTCTTGGTAATAAATTGCATGACTAAAACTCTGTCTGAAGTGCTGATGGTCTGTGCTATTTAGAGCAGACACTGCCACTACTGTGCAGCTAAAGCAGTTGTGTTTCTGAGCTGAAGTTTGCTTGCAGACTGAACTGTATGGACTCGTTGATGAATCTTACTTTAATGACTTAAATTTGTCCTATTTTTAAATTGCTGTCAGAGCACCAACACACAAATATCTTTCTGATGAAATTTCTGGTTTAGAATATCTTGATAAAGTGTAATCTCATTTATTCATAAATGCATTAGTTGTAACAATAAGTTCCATGGAAAACAATTGGAAAGCTTACTGAAGTAAAATCAAGGGGTTATTCATTCATGTCACAGCTGCTTTGAGTATCATCTGGTTTGTGGAAAGAGTTGCTTCTTGGTGGCTTTTCATATTGATTCATACTTGTGTAAAAATGGCATCATCTTAGGCTTGAAATCCTGTTAGTTGAGAGTAACTCTGAGATTGTATTCTACTCAAACTTCTTAGGTTTGTGTTGAATTCTAGGATAAATCAGCTGTGGAACAGAAGGCTAAAAATGTTGCATCTCATTCATTTTCAGTAAAAAACATTTTCTGCCATCCAGTGGCTACCAATCCTTTAAGCAGGAAGGGATTTCAGTGGTTTATCTGAAAAAGAGTTGGTCTGTAGAATCCTTGGCTGATGTTTATGTGCCAGAGGGGAAATAATTGTTCGTCATTTTAAAAATATGTAGTATGTGCAAATGACAATTTTAAAAAACAGATTTTCTAGTACCTTTGTCAAACTACAGACTTCCATGCATACTGTTGCATTTCTATATTCTAACTTACTATTTTATAACGGCGAAACTACTGGTTTTGTATTGTACACTTGTACTTACTGAATGGAATAAATTAGAATTTAGAGGAAAGACAATATTTTTTCAATTAATAGGGAGTTGGTTTGGACATGTCTTAGGATATTTTTTTTAATCCTTAGTATATTCCTGCAGAGTCAACTTTCAAAGATTAATCATTGACTGTTTTGGGATTCTGAATGTTGTCTATTGATCTGTGAGTGCTGGCTTGAAAATTAATAAGCGTGTTGAATGAAAAACTAGGTTCTGGTTCAGAATACCATGATTTTTAAAAAAAGTACTTCTAGTTCTTAACCAGGCGTTTATGTTTTGGTTGTTTTTTGTTAATCTTTCTTCTGCTCTTAATATTCCTGTTTCAATAGGATTAGCATTTTTCCAAAAAAAAAAAAAAAGGCTGAAGTTAATTTTTCTAACTTGCTGCACTGCTTCCTCTGGTGTTTTTTTTCTGGAAAATCTGGTTTTTCATTGCTGCTTATCAAGTCAGTTTTAATCCATGGTGTTAATATTTTCCAATAGGAAAAGAGACAGGAAATTATTTTTATTTTTCTAAATACATATTTATTTTTGCTTACAATTGCATGTCCTAGAGCTATAGTATATGTAATTTATGCCAAGCATAAAGAAAAAAGATGTTTTATGCTGCACACTTAAAGTTTAAGAGAAGCTAGAACAGCCTATTTTTACAGGCACTAGTTTAAGAAAACTTAACATATGTTTAAGGGTATTAACAATCACACTCCTGTAAGGTGACCTGTATGTGTAAAGCCACACAAATTCTACAGGGTGACTGTGAGAAATTCTTGTCATCCATTTCAGAAGATACTTGGGCTGGACTTCATTTAATCAGCAATGTTTCTGCTTTTTGTGTAAAAACTGCTTCTTTAAATAATGTAATACTGTGTAATGTAGTGTTTTATTAGTTCAGTTCTGTAATCAACAGTTGTATTTGTGAGTTTCTCTCTGTAGATCCTTTGTTATAAATGCTGTAAATGGTGTTCATCAGCGTGAACTTTATGCAGTGTTTGTAATAGCTTCTAAAAGCAACTCGATGGAATGGGAGAGAAAAGGAAAAATATAACCAATTACAAAGACCTGTCAAGAAATCTCAAAATGAAGTAACAGGCAAGTTAGAAACCTAAAATGCCTAAGGAGACCATACAAATAGCTGATTGAACCCAGACAGCACCAAGATATTCAACAAGCCTCCAGGAAAACCATTAATACTTTGTAAGAGTCTCATTCATCAAGATGAAATGAATTTTGGAGATAACACACGAAGCACACATTATGTATACAGAACTTGGTGCAAAATAAATAAGCTTTCTTCCTGTAGTGTTGCAAATAGAGTAAACTATAAAAGAACAGTGTCAGTGACAATCTTGAAATTCAGCCACTACAAAACTGAAGAAACTTGATGAAAAGTGCATGAATTTGTTGCATTAGATTCTTTGTTTTTCTCCATGAAAGACAATGGTTTAAAATAGGTGTTTTGATATATTTGAGATTTGTCAGTCCTGCAAATACAAATGTATTCATCACTTCATGAATCACTTAATGATTTGAATAGTACTTACTTTTTCAGTGAGGCATAGGAAGTTTTCAACCCAAAAGCTCTAAGACAAAGGTACTCTTAAATTGAAAAGGACATTTTTCAAACAGGAAGTGTGTTGATTGCATAGCATTTTCATTGACTTCTATATCAGTGACTGTTGGTTTTTCATGTTCAAAGCCATCTAAAATAAAACTGCAATTGGTTAGTCATTGAGTACATCATTCCTATTGAATTAAGAGTAGAGCATTTTCATTTTTTGTGAAGATGGTCTATTAATCTAAATTTGTAATTTGTATCATAGCCCCTCACATGAGGCTACTATAAGGAAAATGCAGCACAAAAATAGACCTAGTGTTGTTGCAAAGTTAAGTGAAGTATTTGATGTAAATAGCTAATGAAGCCCTCATTCCTAAGCTTGCATTACTTGGGGAAGTCCTGCTTGAATAATATGCTTAGTACCAGAATGAATTGGGAGGAATATTTGGTATTGGAGAGGCTTATACCATAGAAAACCACTATAAATTAATTAAAACATTCAGAGTAATGGAAAAGGAGATCTTCAGAAGATTCTTTGAGGCCTGTTCTTTACTGTATTTTTGTAGTTTCCTACAAGTAAAGTAAAAATTACAATCTTCAAATATGTCAGTAAGATATTTTTCATTCTTTGTAGTAAAAGCAGTGCAGATAATTAAATCTAGAAAGAAAATAATTATGTATTCTGCAGTCTATTTTAAACATCTGTGAAAAGTAGCTATAAAAAAGTAAGTTTATTATAAAATAAATTTTATATTTTAAGGGCTTTTCTTCAGTTACAAAGGTTTTATAATCTTCAAATGCAGAAATTGCCACTGTCTCTGTACACTGGTTCTTTCCTGGTAAAAATATAATTTTTCAGAGAGACTAATAGGAGCAAAGTATTGCTGTAATTGATGATTTGTACTTTATAAGATTTAAACATGCCTTAAACTATAATAAGCATAATTTCCTGTATCAACCATAAAATTTATTTTTTCAAAGCATTCTCTGAATTTGTTTTGGACTTCACATACAAGTTTTATGTTGCTTTTGGTGACTGCAGCTTATTGTGAATATTGTTGGAGAAAGCTCTGAACATGTACAATGGCAAGATGGAGATTTTTCTCAGAAGCAAGAGAAAGTTTTTACTGAATTTGTGTGTCTGTGTTTGCAAATTTGAACTTTGAATTCCATTGTTTTGTTGCCTCATCTTTCAATAGAGTAGTCATAGTTTGTGATCTTAGATTTTGAGATGTATATTGTTCTTTTCTTGTTAGTGCTGTTTTACTGATGTTTAATTACTAATAGTTCCATATTTTACTGTGTATTTGTTTTGGTCACACTGTTGGGAAAAAAATTAGGTAGTGAAATAATATGAGACTAAAGATTCTGATTAATTTAAGCAGATGTTATTGTGCTATGATTTGTTTTTTCTATTGGTTCCCTATTTGAGGGTCAGTAGAAGTGGTACCCTCAGAATAAAATAAAAAAATTGAATAAAAAATATATTATGAGAGGTATCTGAAGGTTTGTTTCCATGTGTTCTTTTTCTTAAGATTTATATGTGCGCAGATACACACACACGTACAAATATCCATGAAAAATCCAAGAGATGTGTGTTGTTTGTTTTAACAGGTTGGACAACTCGCTTTTAAAGGCATGAAAAGACTAAACCGAATCCAGTCTATAGTTTTTGAGACTGCCTACAACACAAACGAGAACATGCTGATCTGTGCCCCCACTGGAGCTGGGAAGACTAACATTGCCATGCTGACAATCCTTCATGAAATTCGCCAGCATGTCCAGCATGGTGTTATCAAAAAGGATGAGTTTAAGGTAGGAGTTTAAAGAACCAAATAGCAGCTTTTTAAATTGTAAGGAGAAATCTATTATATGTTATATATGTAATATGAAATCAGGAAGTTCTCAAGGATATAAGACTTTTCCAAGTTAAAGATAAGGCTAGTTTTGACTTACTTCATTATTGTTAAAGCTATTCTTATTTGTGTTCTAAAAATCTTATTATGTGAATAAAAAGCTATGAAAATGCATTTAGCTTTCATGCAGAACCAATTTTCAAAGTGATGAGGCTGTATAAACAAAATCCATTGTCCTTTAAACAGCTGCACACTTATCCAACAAAGATAACTACTTTTCATATATCACTATTAAGATTTTTCACTGTAAGCGCCTGGCATCATATTTCACAATAAATTGTGATTTGTAATGGTTGCCATGAAACAAACAACATTGTGGGGTTTGCTCATTTATCAAGTGAGTGTTCTTTTGGTGCAGATTGTGTATGTTGCTCCTATGAAGGCTTTGGCAGCTGAAATGACAAATTACTTCAGCAAGCGTCTGGAACCACTTGGCATTACTGTGAAAGAGTTGACTGGTGATATGCAACTGTCAAAAGGCGAAATTCTGCGAACACAGGTATGCTTAATCTTGTAAAATCCTGTTCTCTGTGTGTATTTGTACCTTTTCATAGGTACACTGCTCTTCAAACTCTTTGTAACAGTATTGGTGAAGCAACTGAAGCATTATTACTACAGCTATAATTACAGTGGTTATGTATGCTGGTATACGCTCAGAATTCTTCAATAAAAACCATCTTTGAAAAGTTTAAAGTTTGGTCTGCAAATGGTGAGTTCCAAATAAATCCTAAATGATGGAACAACATTGTTCCAAATATGTTAAAATAACACTTGCTTTCTTTTTTATTAAAAAAATCCCAACAAACAAAAACTGTAGGTTCCTGTTAATGGCTGACCTTACTGTTTCTCATTTTGATGCCTTATCAGGCTGACCTAAAACAGAGACTGGACAGAGCTAGAGAATAAAGTAGGTATTTATTGAAAAGCCTCCAGAATCCACCTTGGGCAGGACAGGTGCCTGACCAAGACTGCACCAAGAGTTTACTCATAATGGTCACAAAATGGCTGACTGCTCATGAGATCTTACATATTTATAAGTTTTGATTCATTTGCATATTGAGGTTTAATTGTCCAATTACAGCTTCAGGTTGTGAGGTCCTATTCTTCTTGTTTTCTCTCTTCAGTCCACCATTGTTTATGCTGTTGGGCTGAAAGTTGTCCTTGGTCTTCATCAGGAAAAGGATTTGTTTTCTCTACCTACTCTGTGAAGAGATCTTACTAGCACTTAATATGAGGCTCAAAACTACATCTCTAGGCAGCACAGAATCTGAAAATATGAAAGCTAAAACTTAAGGTATCAATTTGTCCTTAAAAAATATAGGACATCACTAGGCTAAACATTTGAAGACACATAGAAATGAATAAAACTTGTGTGTTTAACCTTTTAAATAGGATTGCATAAATGGAGATTATTTTGTTTTAGTAGACACTATTTGCCATATTTATTTCAGGCAAATGCTAGTTGTGTCTGTGAAATACCATTTTCCTAAAGCCTTAAGATACTTTTATACCTGTTCTTGCATCACAGTTCCATGTGATTTCCCTTTCCCCTTCTGCCTGGTCCAAAAAAAAGAAAAGAGAACTCGTTGTATTATCAGTATGAACGTTTATAAATGTAACTTGTAGTAATTGTTGATGCAGATGAGTGATATTTTGGCAGTCATAGCTTTGAGGTATTTAACATTTTCATGTTAAATGGAGTGAGAGAAAAACCTTTCACATAACAAGAATATATGTCAGTATGGAATTAATAATTAGGACCACTGCAGTAGTAATCCAGTATGAAGTTGTAAATAACCATTAGAAGATGTTTATGCATACATATTGATACATACAGTTTCATCTGTGGTAACCAATAAACAACAAACCAATATCAATGAATGGCAGTAAAATCACTGGCATTTTGTCAGAGTGGCTTTGCAACACCATCTACCTAAAACCTGAATTTACAAAATAAATTTTAAAAAAACCACCTTTGGTAGGAACTTTTAGTAATTGAAATTATTTAGATACACCAAATTACCATTTTAAATTGCTTCCTGTTTTCACAGTACTTTTTAACTAGGATACATAATCAAGTAGATCATGGTTTTAATAGAGAGAGATAATGTGTAATCACTGCTGCAACTGAAACTGACAGTAGAAAAGCCTGCTCTGAATGTAAGGACAAACCTGGGTGAACAGAATGAATGTAGAAAGGAAAAGTGCTCTCCTAATTAGCAATATAATTCCTACAATCTCACCTCATTATTAGTACTCAGCTTACATCCAGTAAAAAAAGTAAGGGAACAAAAGAAACAAACAAAAAAAAAATCAGGCTTTATTAAATTTTTTTTATGGGAAATAGTTTACAAAGGTGAAATTTATTACTCCGTGAATGGGAACTTATTAATATATACAGAGTATTAACTTAGAGAAATGTAGTAACTTGAGTGTAGGAAGACTGTCTGCTTCATTATGTTATTTTATTTCAGTCCAGAATGTCATTACTAGCGTAATTCTTAATTTTGTTGTGGAGAAGAGTCTAAAGCAGATTGATGCATAAAAATCCAGAAGAAATAGAAAGGGGAGGATGTGGGTAATTTTTTTTCTTTTCCTACCATGGACTCATCTCATTGCTTTGAAATTAGCTTTTTTTTTGCCTGAAACTTACCTTCAAGGGATTTCTACAGTTTCCTATGTATGTCATAGCATAGAAACACTAATCTGAAGTGTATCTGTAGTTTCGAAACCTTTGGGGAAGAGTGGAAGTGGAAGAAAAATGGTCTCCAGAAGAGGAAAAATTTGGAAGCCACTATATTTGTGACCCAAAACTCAGTTCCTATGTTTTCAAAGAAACTAGTTAAAGTGTTGATTAATTTCAGTTTTGCTCTTGCTCAGTTATCTTTGGTCTTCAAAACATTTGGAAGGTTTAAAGGAAAAAAATATAAAGGCTAAAATTCTGGGACAGTGAAATAACAGTTTTTTGTTTTCTCTTGTTTGTCATAGCTAGTCAGTCTTATGATTAATCAGAAATGTAGAAGGTGAAGATGAGAAATGATGCCAATCCAAGAGTTACCAGTGTAATTGCTGCCACTCTTCTAGAAGATTGTGTTGCCCAGCCGTGTGCAATGTTTTATTGCATAACAAAGTGCACAGCAAATATGTAGCATATTATAAACTGAGGAAGGAGCACTTGCTTGTGCTGGGTCTTGCTTATTGCTCTGTATATATATATATATTGTTTTCTATGAAAACTCATGTGCTTTCTTTGCTCAACTAGGCACTTAAAACTACTTCATCCTAGCAGGTTTCTTTCACCATTTTTTAGCCTGTATTAAATTGACTCTTGCTTCAAAACTTCATTTTACTTGTCAGCCTCTCTAATGTGTACATTTCTCAGAAAGGAATACTCCGGTAGGTGTTGCTGATTTATTTTTAGTTTCAGATTTGCTTTGCCAGTCATTGCTTTAGTAGTGTAAGTAATGAAGTACCTTTGTTTAACAGAAAAGCAGGTTTTTTCCTGTAAGAATCAATGCTACAGCAGGTAGATGCATGCACACAATTTTTATAAACAGGGACAGTATATATCATATGCGGAGTAAAAAGGAGAGAGTAGGATCATCAGCCAAAGTAGATGCTGGTATTTCAGGCTGGATAACTGTTTCAAAAGATCTCAGCTGGTACTTCTAGGCAACTGAAGGCCTGATATATATTTCATGTGACAGTTGTCTTCTGCCCTTTTGCTAAGCAGTTGCATTTTCACCATCTTTATTTTTGTCCTCAGGTGAATCAGATCAGTCATAGTGAAAGATGTAAAACAAGGTGATTGTCAGGTATTAGTTAGAAATGGTGCTTCAGTGACAATCCTGATAATTTTCTGCTTCCTTTCCATCCTGCTTGCTTCATCCTTCATACTTTTCCCGTGTACATTTAAAGACGTGTATTGTGCAAGTTATTACATGTAGCTGTTGTGCTTATCCTGATGAGGAAAAATTGCTTTATCTGACAAATTGGTAACTGTCTCCCTTCTCAGGAATGCACCCTTAATGTATAGTGGGAGCTACCTATATTATTTTTTCTACAAATATTTTTAAAGATATAAATACTAGCAAAAAAAAAAGGTAATGATAAATTTAAATTTTCATTCCCTTTATGGTGGAGTAAAATCTTTTAAATATTTTTGAAACATTCCAATTTAAAAGGTCTATGGCACATTTTTCCAGCAATAACTCTATCTGTGCTTTCCATGCTGTCATTTATACCCATCCAGAAGGTAGCCATGTTTCTTGCTGCTCCATACTTTTATGGTACTATACATGATATTATTTTACTTCCATGATGTTATTGAATGCACACTAATATTACTATGGTTCCAACACACTTCACAAGCTTTTAAAATAAGTTATTTATGATTTTACTAATAATGAAATTTCCTTAAAAAGAAAAATTAAAATAGTTTTTATTGACTCTTCAGTCAGTCTTCTAACCTGCTCCCCACATCTTATGCATTAAAAGCCAGTTACAAGTTTAACAGGTGGGATGTGTGTTAAAACTCTGAAATAATTTCCCTTCATAGAAACATAGAATGGTTTGACCTTGCATTTGCAACAAATACAGTGTAGTTATAGTTATCTTTTGAAAGTTTGGAGAATACAGGTGGAATTGGAGCAGTATAGATTTATAAGGTAATCACCAGGTCTGAAAGCAGTGCCTTGCCCTGGGCACAGTGTGTTGTAAGCTGATGGATGAATGGCATTGTGCAAAACAGTGGTAGCCTCTACAGAGTGCAGAAATGCCTTCTGGCCTTAACACAAAGTTAGTGGGCATCAAGAAAAGTAGAAGGTAATTTCTTTTTAATGTTTTATGCTAACATAGCATTATCCTGAAAATTATCCTGTTAAATACATATATATATTTTAAGGAAAGTTATTTTGATGTTTTATGCATCTTCAGTTAATGTGAATGTTTCCCACCCTTAGACTGGTTCCTCAGTTTCGTTTTAGATGCATTTCGGTATAATCATTGTCAATAACCTGCATTCTAATTCAAATAAGTATGTATAAATGAGACTGACATTTTGAAGTTGAAATGAATTTCCTATAATGTTTTTGCTTTATTTTGTGCCTCAGACCTGCAGCTACAAAGGAAAATTACTTTTATTGGTCTTAGATCTCTTCTTTTGCTTTGAGGTGTCCCATACTGTCATGAGTCTTACTTGCTACAGATGTTAGTGTTAATGCCAGATCACAAGTGCTTTCTGTGTTGCTAAAATTATGTAGTAGTTGGAGACAAATCTGGTCAAGTTATGAAAGCAGGCTAATTTCCCCAGCCTGTAAACCTCTACATATCTCTGTTCCTTCATTCTCACATTGTTGGAATTAAAGGGATTCAGACAGCAGGAAAAGATTTACTGTCTTCTAAATAAATGTTATGAGAAAATGAATCAAACTGTAATTGTGTGAATAGTCCTGATTTTGCCACTTCTGAACTATTGAATATTTTCCTCTTTAAGAATATAGATGTTTTTCTTAAACAAGCATTTCTATTTTTGTTATAGTTCTTCTTCATCAAAAAATTATTTATATAGAAAGCAAAAGCTATTGGATTTTTTGTAATGTTTGCATAGTACTCAAATACTTCAAGGTCCACAGAAAGATTTGTATGCATTTGCTGAGCTGAAAGGCCTGTCAACATGGGCCTGAAAGACATCACAGAAACAGTCGTCTCCAAAACTGCTAGGATTTTGCTGAACTCCACATATGTCTTTTTTTCTGTCACAGATTTAATAGAAATTAATCTCATGTCTGATTAAAGAAGGGGGGGGGTATATCCAAAGCAAATCAGAAGCTGTATCTGACCTTAGTCTGCTTTCAACCTAATGTGCTTCTAAAACATTCCTTCTTAATGAAGGCAGGAAGTGGGAAAACTATAGGAGCATTCACCAATTAAAAAAAAAAAAAAATAAACCCCCAAAAAACCAAAAAAAAACACTAAAACAAACCCAAACATAAAAAAGCAAGCAAACAAAAAAATCTCCTTCATTCTATGAGCTCTAAAAAATTCCATGATGTTCAAGAAATCTAATTCAAAGGTTTTTTGCTATCATGTCTGGGTAGTGATGAAATTCCTGCTAAACCTGACTTGCACTGTTAGAAAATGGGCTGCTGGCTGTCATATTTGTTATCTTCCCATTAACCTGTATAAACTAAAGTCACATTGTTTTCAGAGATCATTCTTAACATTACTCACAGTTTATATGAAAACTATCTTCACGTTTTGCTAAGAAACCATCCTTCATAGCTTTAGAAAAGATACCACTTTAATTTGTCAAGTTCCGAACATATTGAGCGGTTTAAAAATGTGAATGGCACAGAGGTCAGAGCAGAAGGAGGGGAGGAGGTGCTCCAGGCACTGGAGCAGATTCCCTCACAGCCCATGGAAGGGGCCATGGTGGAGCTGATGTCCATATTGCAGCTCCTGGAGGACCCCACACTGCAACAGGTCAATAGTGCAGTAAAGGAAAAGGTGGCCCATGGAGAGCTCATGCAGGAACTGGCTCCTGGCAGGAATTGTGCCTGTGGAAAGGACCTATGTTGGAGCAGTTTGTGAAGGTGTATCCTGTGGAAGGAATCCACAGCAGAGTGGGGGAAAAGTGTGGGGAAGGTATGTCTGAGGTGAAGTTATGGACTGACTATAACCCCCATCCCTGAGATGTAGAGAACTTGGGAACAAAGCAGTGAAGTTGAGCCTGGGGAGAAGCAGGGATAGGCTTTTAGGTTTTGTCTTTGTTTCCTCACTGTTGTACTCTATTTTTAATTTGCAGTAATTTTCTCCCAGTCAAGTCTGTTTTGCCCATGACAATAATTGGTACATGGCCTCCCAGTCTTTTATCTTGACCCATGTGTTTTTCCATCTTACTTTCTTCCCCTGTCCAGAAAAGGAGGGGAAGTGAGAGTGGTTGGGTGGGTATTTGCCAGCTGCAGTGGTTGACCTACCACAGTTAGTTCTAGCTCAGTTAATTTTAGTTTGGGATTTTTTATTTAATAAAGTTACTGCTTTCACTGAAATTTAATTTTGGTATGTAAAATCCAAGTGATTTTTTTTTTTCATTTATTGCAAATTTTATTGGCTAGTTATTTTTCTGTTTAACTATACCCAGCTGTTTATACTTGAAATAAGAGTAATTTAGAACAAAAGGGCAATTCTTATTGAAGAGCATGAGTAATACAACAGTATTGGTGGTATCTTTGTAAACGGTAGTGTTGTAAATGAAAAGAGAATTTGTGTAAGCTGCATTTGTATTGGCAAATACATTTGTCTGATTACTGAAAATAATGCTTTTCTCGACTAGAGGAAATGGCCTGAAGGACTGAATGTATTTTGACATCTCAAAGATTAGCTGATTAATTATACTTTTGATAGCAAGATAGAAGTGAAGCAGAGACCACAGAAGCATCAGAGCTGAATAGGGCAAGTAGTTCTGAGAACAACAAATGGCATCAGGACCTCTGAGTAGTATGGATGATCACTCTGATAGATTCTGTCAGCCGATAGACTCTGATATTAAGTCATGAAGGCTTTATTCCCTATTGGAATCTGATACTAATAAAATGGAATAATGCTTTTTTCTCAAGTTCTTAACTGCAATATAAAACTAATCAAGTCCAAAACTATTGGAAGCAAAAGAGGGCTGTAAAGTTGAGGTGCCTGCTGTTTCATCTACAGCTTTATTTTTGTCATATACTGTTTCTCATTTCCTGCACTTTAATAGGGTATAGAAATGCTTCTAAGTAAAAGCAAACAGTGATGTTGATTCCTGCTACTTTTCCTGTGTACATTTTATTAAATTTTAGAGCATTATATTCTATGATATTCTGCTGTGTATGTGCTTCTCACTTCATGGATATACAAAGCCCACTATTAGAGGCTGAATATGCATATACTGTGACTTTTCTTATTCATATAGTAACTACATGAGATTCTTTACAGTAGTAAAGATGATCTTGACATGCATATCACCATACTCATACAAAAATGTTTCAACTTGTGAGTAAGAATTATGAGTGTTCTTAATTCAGAATATTGACAGCTCTTCTCCCATAACAGTAATTCACAGGATATTGTATTGTACTGCATTTTAACAGAAATCAACTGTAGAACACTTTTTTTAAGATTGATATGGTCAATTGCTATCCCATTTGTATTACCACAGCATTTTTTGAAATTAATATGAAAAACTTACACTGAAATTTGCATAGAATGTACAATCTAAAGTATCTTTGAAGCATGATAGTACTAATTTATTTTCTTGTCTCTTGATGCTTTGTCCCTATGTAATCTCCCTTTTGCTTATCCAGTGTATTTTGTCCATCCCCATAAGCACTTACTCTGATGTTAATCTTCTCTAAGTGGCCTTCATCTCCTATTGCATACCATTGGTTTTTTACTTGCAGTTGTTGCAAACATCTGTATTACTGTTAACTTTAGATGCCAGTCTGTTTCCTTCCAGTAACAAAATGGTGCTTTGGATGTGTTAGATGTAATAAAATCTACAAATCCCTTTTGGTATGAGGAGTTAAACTTTCATGAAGTGGCCTTCAGAAGTGATTCAGAGATTATAAAGCTCACTGATATTGAAAAACCCTCTGCTTTTCAAGTCGTTCATTTCAAAAACAGAGTTTAACCCGGTTAATATTCCCTCTTTCAGTATGCTTAGAATGTAAAGTAGTGCTGGATTCTATGCACACCCCTGGTTTCAATAGCAGAATATCTTCTTTTGATCAAAATTTGGACTGGGACAGCAAGATATCAAAATCTAATTTAAAAGAAAGAAGTAGGGACTTGCCTCTCTTTTGAGAGAACTTCCTGAATATTCCTTAGTACAACCTTGCTGAAAGAAAACTTTCTTTCTTCTGAATTTTCAAAGTTATGCACAATCTAAAAAAAGTATTTCTTTCTCTAAATGAGGTTTAGGCTTACCTTTCAAATGAAAGAAATATACTGAAATATTTAGAACAGAAATCCTTGCTAAAGTGGAGGTCTGAGTCAAGAAGGATCAAAATCTTTTTTTTAACAGTGGGATTTCTGTGTCCCATAGTCGTCTCCACTTCACACTGTTGTTTCCATATGAATTTCCTTTGTTTCAGAAGTTCTCATAGTGTGCAAAATAAATTTTTTCTACCTGCTTCATTGATCATGCTATCTTCAGAGAAAGCTGTGTTTAAAAAATTCACTATCCAGGATCTCTCTGAGGAAAGGAGTCTTGATGGCACACCACAGACTGTTATGGGGTTTTTTTCTGTCTTTTAATTTCGTTTTTCTGTAAATGTTAATTGTATTTCTTAATTAGTATTTAGTTCTGAAAGCAAGAGAATTAAATATAATCAGAAGGGATGTGTCTTTGTATATCTGCAAGATTTGAAATGTTGTGGGGTGTTTTAAAATTCTGATCGTGGCAGTCTTTTCACCAGTAAACAGTGTACACACCCGTTGGTAGCAGTCACACTCAGGTTTGTGACCAGTAACACTCAAGTCCTCAGCTGGGCTAAAATCATTCTTTTCAGCTTTTGGAGGGTGAAAGTGGAATCCTGAAAGTGTTTCAATGGAGAAGCAGAAGCAAGAAAATGTTACTGTCTTCAGAGATCCTAGATAGGAAGTAACAAAAGGGAAATGAAGACATAACCTGGATTAGATGAATCTGCACTTACTACAGTCTGCAGCTAGAGAAAATACTTATATTTGATGCCCAGTTGCTTGCAGGTTGGGCTCATTTCTGTAATGCAGATATGCCTATCTAACTCACCTCAGCAACAAGTTTTCAGTTTTTTAGCACTGTAGTGTTATTTCCTGACCTTTAAAGACAAGGAAGGAATTTTTCTGCGGGTGCCATTTTTATGAAGGCTATGGTTTTCCCAGTTTTCTTACTTCCTTACACCAGCTTGGCAAAATAGTAAAGCAGGTGAAAAATATTGATGTTAAACAGCAGAGAGGTAACTTTGCGCCTGTGATGTTAATTGTTAACTGAACTCTTTAACCCTCAGAAATAAATGCAATAAGCTCTGCAACATCATGTGTAGAATTCTTGATTGTCTCCAATGATAAAACCTATTAGGAAATAAATGAAGTTTGACTTGTATAAGAGATTGCTGGATATTCCAGTGGGTTCAGTCAATAAGCATGTTGCTTAGCTGAAATGTTGACTACATTTTTTCTAGGTTTTTTTTGTTGCTGGAACAACTGCATTGCTTTCTCAAGCTGATGTTATCATTCTATGCTTTCAGCACTGCACTTCCTTTTCTTTTTTGGTATCAGTCTTCCAGTACCCTAGTGAAATTTATGATTTATGACTCTTCTATTAATATATGTGCCTGTGACAGCTGAGATTTTGCCAGTGGGATGAAGTACTTATACATCATCAAACAGTAGCAGTTTGAATAAAAAATAGTAGTCCTTTATAAGGAACTGAAGGTGCTACCTGTGACCTAAATTACTTTCTGTATTTTTGACGGATTTTATTAAAATCAGTCTTCTGTGCTTCAGAAATTAGAATCACTACTCTTCAGACATGCATTTACATTTTACTTGAAATCATCTACTTTTGAAATAGATGCAGTTGTTTATTTTGCTAACATGCCTACTTGCTTGTTGTAATTGCATAATCTGTAGAATTTTAGTGCAGGCTTTGACTAACCTACTTTGTGATTAATAATCAAATGTCTCATTCTATGACAAAGCGTGTAATTGACTGGCATTCTTTGCTATGACTCACTTGGCTAAAATCTCTGTTTTGATTGGGCGGAAAGGTGGGAGTTAATTTTTGGTTTAGCAGTAAAAACCAAGTTGAAATGATGCCAGATAAAATTATAGACATTTTGAACAATAGGAAAAAATTTGTTTTATGTCTTCTGTATTTAAAGGATATAAGGTGGGTTGTTTTGTAATTGCATTCTTGGTAGTGTGTTCCCTTTTATTGGAAGTAGTTATATTCATACCTGACTTGGCTACTAAGATTTTTTTTTAAACTGTCCTAAAACCAGAAGGTTTTTTTCCCCTATAAGTGATAAACTATTTGGCATTGTGCGTCAGCACTTAAATAAACAAATATGAATACTCGATTTGGATGAATAGCCCTTGCTACAACTATATACTCTTGGGGTTTTTCTCTTTCCTCTCCAGTGGGCACATTTTTTCATTACTTTAGGCTTTATCAGAGCATATTCAGTTCTAATATATTTGTACTTTATGCACTTACATAAATCACTGTCTCTGAAGAGGTTTGATATTAAAATTTGTGCTGGTTTTGGCTGGGATAGAGTTAATTTTCTTCATTACAGCTAGTATGGGCTGTAGTTTGCATTTTGCTGGGAACAGTGCAAATGGCACAGGGCGTTTTTGTTACTGCTGAGCAGCACTTTCAGAGAGTCAAGGCCTTTACTGCCTCATATCCCACCAACAAGTGGACTGAGGGTGCACAGAGAATTGGAAGGGGGACACACTGGGATAACTGATCCCAACTGACCACAAGGATATCCCAAACCACAGGGCTTAGAGCTGGAGGAAGGAAGGGGGCATTTGGAGGAACCATTTGTATTCCCAAGTCACTGTTACACATGATGGATCCCCTGATCACCCACTGCCAATGGGAAGTAGTGAATTAATTCTTTGTTCTGCTTTGAATTCCTTGTGTGCACAGCTTTTGCTTTGCCTGTTAAACGCTTTCTCTCAACCCTCACGTTTACCCTGTCCCACTGGAGGGGACTGCACCACTGGCTGTGTGGGACTCAGTTGCTGGCTGGAATTAAACCATGATGCAATGGAACTTAAAAGTACTAGTGTACAAATATGAGAACAAAAACCAGATTTATGATTTGAAAACACCATTGTTCCAGACTGCGGGAATGCTGTTCTTTGGTTGTATGGCTAAGACCAACAGTGTCACCTACAGGTGAATCAAGTAGATTTCTTAGTTTTTCAATTGGAGATATCAGTCACACAAGATAAGTTAGTTACTGAAAATGAGAAGATCTGATTTAATAGCTTTCCAGTTAGTATCTTAAATCCATTTTTCTGCTTATTATTGTTATGAAATTAAGTGCAAATACATAGTTCAAAATATTTTTGTAAGCAGTACTAGCTAAAAAAAGTTTGAAATAATTTTTTAATGTGTATAAAAATTATTATTGGTAATATTCTTCCTATTTGCCATTTAAAGTCAAATTGCACTGAAAATGCATGTAAGTTATGACACTAAATACATTTAGTGTCCTTTTATAGAAGTCAAAATTCATTTTTTGTCTATTATTCATCTCAATTTATTGTGGCAAAATGTTGCAGAATTGAATATGAAGTAAAATGGTAAAAATACTGCATTGAAAATATCAAATTAGTAGACATTTTTAAAATTTGTGTCTGTAAAAGATTGCTCTTAGATTATTGCATCTGTTACTTCTATACAACAATGCTGAAATTTTTCTGAAAATAGAACATACAAACTTTATGTTAAGAGAGGGGCCTTGTTCTTTAGTCTTTTTTAAGGGTTCAGCATCTTTCTTTCTCTCTTGTCAGATTTGTAATTAAACTATTGCTTTTTAAAAGGCCCTTCTTCACTTATGCATGACTGGGACTAGTTGAATCAAATTCTGTCTTGACATGACAGGTTTTTAGCTGTATTGCTGCAGTGATGTGACCACCCAGCAACAACTGAATCACATGAGTTGCAAAGTACTTGTAATGTTTTAAGCTAGATTGTGAGTGACATATTTTAATCTAGTGGCATCATCAGAGAGGCTTCTGTGTAGTAAAGATGTGTGACTGTGGGAAGAAGAAAGCCTGGCTGGAGGTGCTAAGTTTCTCCTACTTCTGCAACAGAATGATGAAGTTCCTAAGGGGAAGCTGCCTTTGAGCTTTCAATTCTTTCTATTACTTTTATATTATTTATTTCCTTTTATCCCTCTCAAGTGGGGGAGATGTAGAGATGAATGGCTTTGTGTCATGTGTTGACTAGTCAGCTATTGCATTGAGAGACCCCAATGTTAGGTGGTTACTTTACATACAATTCAGTAATAGACTTGAGACTGTTTTTTGTGCCTTCATAGGCACCAGTTTTGATGTGTGCTGGTTTTACTGTGGCTTTTTGTCATTTAAGAAAATACTTAAGACAGTGACAGTGAAAACTAAATGTTACTGCTTCATGTCAAAGGCACAATTCTAAGCACAGGATTTCTTTGCCTCTCCTTCCACTTTGTTGGTCTTTCTTTACTGTGTTTCAGACAGTCCATCTTATACTTGCCAAGTTGTATTTACTGCTACATCTCTCAAAACATAAATATAACACTGATTAGGCAACCTTGGTATTGGGGTTGGGGAGAGAAGGAAGAATTTAGTGTAGTAGACAGTTTCAAAGACTTCTGATTCGGTTGTGTGCTGATACACAAAAATTATAGATCCAGTTTTATAGCTGTAATATGTTCAATGAGCTCAATACCTTTGTGTCATGATTCTTGAGTTGGAGTCTTCACTTAATGTCCTTCAGAAACTGCATTGTGTGTAAGGGTATTATATGTAATGTAGCACATTACAGCAATATTTTCTACACTCCATTGTAAGTGACCTACTAATGAGTTTAATAAGCTATTTCAGTATTTTTTTAATCTAGTCAGAAATTCAAAGTCTTTCAGATTTTAAAACTCTCTATCAATCCTTTGTGCTTCCTTTGTCCTGCTCAATGCCTCCAAACTCGGGAGTGGCTCCTCCTGATGATCAGTGAGTTAGACAAGAGTGTCAGGAGACCTACAGGATGAAAACCAAACGTAAAAAAGAAGCATGCAAGAGGTGGATGCTGGAACAGTTGACCTGGAAGAATTGTAGGTGTGCATGTTGAGCTTGAAGGGACAGGATTAGGTAAGAAAAAGCCCAGGAGTTTATGTGAAGGGCAACAAGGAAGGCTTCTATGGGTGTACAGCAAAAGAAAAATTGAAACAGGATACCTGATGGCAAGAGGCTTGTAAAAGGCTGAGGTACTTAATGCTCTCTTTGCTTCGGCCATTATTGTTAGCCCTGGCTTTCAGCAATCCCAAGCCCCAAAGACAAATGGGAAAATCTAGAGAAGGAAAATTCAACACTTGGTGGAATAAAGTCAGGTATGGGAATGTGCAGACAAACTGAGCATGATACAAGTTAATGCAATCTGATGATATTTTCCCTCAAGTTCTGAGGGACTTGGTCACAGTTATCATGAGGTCATTCCTGATTACCTTTGAAAAGCCATGTTGATCCTCTGTGAGGAAACAAAGCAATTTTGCAGATGATGCAAAACTGGGAGGAGTGGTTGACAGATCAGAGAGTGACTTTGACAGGCTGGATAAATGGGCCAGCTGAGATTTCATGAAGTTTCAGAGTTCATGCCATGTCCTACATAGGAGTGAGGGGGTAATTTCATGAACCCATCCAGGCTGGGGGCTGGTCAGATGGAAAGCAGCTTCCCAGGAAAGATAATGGATATTCTGGTAGAAAACAAATTGAATGTGAGCCAGCAAAATCCCCTTTGGTCTGGACTGCATTTCAGAAGGGTGTTGCTGGCAGCTCAAAGGAGGTGGCTGTTCCTCTCTGCTCAGCCCTGGTGAGTCACACCTGTAGTGCTGGGTCCAGTTCTGGGCACCCCTTTATGAGAGGAACATACTAGAGCAATTCTGGCAAAAAGGCAGGGAGGTTATTGAGGGATAGAACATCTGACATGTGAGGAGAGACAAAGCAAGCTGGGGTTTTTCAGTCTGGATATGAAAAAGCTCATATAGGTGTGATCTGAGCACATTGTGTATTTATACGTAAGGAAAACTGAGCCTGACCTCAGCAGTTTCCAGTGAGTGCAAAAAGAGGCAGTGGGCACACACTTCAATACAGGAAATTCTCTGTAAATATGAGACTTTATTTTTTTTTCCTGTGAGGATGGTCAGACTCTGAAAGTTTGTGTAGACAAGCTGTGAAGTTTTCAAAGACTTTGAGTATCACCTGAGAGATTCTGGATTCACGTCTGCAGTGTTCAGCAGGCTCCTCTAGGTGACACTGATTTGAGCAGTGGATTGGATTGGTAGATCTCCAAGGGTGACTTCCAGCCTTATCCTTGCTGTAATTCTGTGAAAATCAAAACTAGTCTATCTGATATTTACTGCATGTATCAGTAAAAGATGAGCAAGGAAGGTTTTAGACACTATTTTGCCTGTTTCTGTGTAATCATTAAAGATCACATTTTGTCAGAAAATGTTCAGATTCTTTTCTAGTGATGAAATGCTTATAAGCATTTTTCTTTTCATATTTTCATATGTAAAATTAAGACTAAAAATCCTTACAACACATTGTCTGAATATTAAACTGTGATGTACAATGAATCTCAATAAGTAACAATAAAGAATGACTCAATTTAAGTTCTTAAACAAATATCAGAGAATATGAAATTGAAGTATTTTGTGGCATGAACTAACTGCTCATCTGCATATGATGAACTAATGAACTTGTTAAAAACACCAAATAAAATATTATAGGGTTTTTTTCCTCAGGCTTTTTTGTCACTGAGGATCTTCAGTAAAAGTTGGAGGAAAGTAATTTTCAGGAGATTCTATTACCATTAATGTTTTATCTATGAAGAATTTAGAAGAATGATTTACTTCTGTTTGGTTTAATGGTCTTTTATAGCTGAAAAGATTCTGTGCAAAAGGTTTCTACACGTCTTTAAAATTACTTAGTAACTGTTTTGCACTTCCAAATACTTTTTTAAGCACAGTAAATTTTACAGGATGAAAACGCAGTCTTTTATAGTAATGCAAATGATGCATTAAGTTAGACCCTTTTCCCAGAGTACAATTTAAATGTACTCAGAAGTCCAATTATCTTTGATTTAGATGTAAAAATTGCAGAATAACAGCTGTGCCTGCTGAGTGACTATTCCTCTGAAAAAAGATAGCTCATTTGAGCAGAGTTGAGGACAGGTTGCTCAGGGAATGTTTGCCTCTTTTGGATCTTTTTCAAATTTAACTGTATCTGGTCAGTTAAAAATACAAGTAAATTACAAAATAGCATCAGGAGAATTGAGAGTTTATATCCTTTAAGTTGTCATTTTGCACATAACAGAATATCTTAGGTTGTCTAGCGTTTATTGTGATTTATTTGTGGAACAAACTCCAGACATTATGCTTCAAATTATTGCTTACAAATATCGCAGGTAATAATGCTAAATTTGACTGCATTTAGAATATAGCTTTTTCTATACTACATCAAAGAAAAGCACCTCTGACACTGAAGAATCACTTTACATGCAATAACTATAATAAATGAAGTCTAATTTACAATACAATTAGAATATATGCAATATTAGTATAAAGTATTCTTATTTTGACAATATTTTGTTATCATGAAGTGCCTAGTGGTTTATATTGTGGTTTATAGCACAGTATTTGTTAGTAGCATATTATAGCACAGTATTTGTTAGTAGCATATTATATTACTAATATAGAGTAGACTATATTATCTAGGCTTTATGTTATACATAGTTACTTAAGTTACCTATAATTGAAATTTGAAAGTGAAATTTGAAAGGTGTTTTTTGATTATATTTTAAGCTGATCTTAAAACTATACAAAATAGTATGAGAATTAATCTAATTTGTCCTTCTGAGAAAACTAATCTATATATTTCACTCCTGAGAAATATTGCTCTAATGTCATTTTACAACACCCTGATCATGCAGCTTTCTTAAACTTCCTGGTAGAATCTCCTTCAGGGCTTACCTGTCTTCATTGTTAGAAGATTTATTTATTTAAAATGGAAACCTATTTTCAACCTAAATCCTTATCAAATTTTATTACCACTTTCCTTACCCAAATGTCTATCTTCCACAGTCACCGCTATTTGCTTTCCAAAGTCTCTTGCACTTGTAGTTATCTCTGTTTAGACATGTTTATTTAGCCTAAGCATCAGTTTATTTAAACTTTTTGTAAAGGTCATGCTTCATTTATGTTTAGTCATTCTCATTTTTCACTTCTGGACTCTCAGTTGGTTTGCGCTTCTTGAAATAAGTTGCCCAGAACATAATGTATTGCCCCAAGATCATACTGCTGGTGAGCAGAGTGCAAAGTTTATTTAGCATGTCCAAATAGCAGCATTTCTGCTTCAAGGTTTCAATTTTTGCATCAGTGAAGAGTTTTTGGTTCACGTGCAGACTGATCTGCTCATTCTCTTTTTGCTGTCCAGCTACTGCCTTGCCAGTTGTTTTACATGCTGCATTTGTTGGATAATTATTTCTAAGGGTCAGATGCTTCTACTTTGGCTTTAACCATGTAAGAATAAGGCAACTGGTCTAAACTGGTTGCCCAGACTTGTAGGGAGAACACAACAGAGAAAAGACTTCTGAGGCTGATTCACACTTGGATGAAATGAACCAGCTAGAGGGGAGGCTAGACATTTAATTTTGAGAGTGATTTTCTAAATTAGCAGGTAAGATAGGCAAGATAATCCTATCTTCAGTGTACAATCTTGAAATTATGTTACTAATGCATTAATGCGTCTGTTTTTAGGCTTATTAAGACATTTCAAAATTCTTACTCCATCCTTCAATGTAAAGTGTTTACAGCTCTGTCCAGCACAATATGAATGTAATGTTTAATGGATATAATCTGTAGTCTGTTACTAGGATTACTCATGAAAATATGTAATGGTATTGAGATCCATAGTTTCCTATGGAATTATGTGTGATTTGATCCTTCATTACCACAGCAAACTGTTGATATTTCCTCTTGGTGTTTGAAGAATCCTGCTGGAATCCAAAGGGCATGCTAGTTCTTAGCTAATGTAATGAGAGAATATAAATCTGACAATCTTGCTGTAGGTCTGTTACATTTGCCTTTCAACACTGGTTATCATTAATATTAGCAGACATAATTTTCTCTGGAGTGTAAACTTCAAAGGAAAATTTCATGAAATTGCATTTGCACGCAGGCAAATGAATTGGTGTTTGAGTTGTCGTTTTGTAAACAGGTGTCACAAAATTGACTTCTAATGCAGTTAGTATCTGTTCAATATCAGCATCTCAGCTGAACCAAGGCCTTTTTCTCTTCATCTTACACTTATGCCTCGGTATCAGTGATTTGCATTGATTCTTGAAAAAATGTCATTGGAGACAAAAACACAAACTTACTCCCTCTTCCATACAAATGTGTGATAGAAAATAAAACTGTTGAGCAAAGGCATGTGAAAAAGGATAGTTGAAACAAAATGTCACTGTTGCCCTTTGGTCCTTTTTCACATAATGTTGGGTTAATCCACTTCTTGGGGTAAGGCTTGACAGGAGCAGAACCAGGGGAAAAATCTGGCTAATCTTAAAATATAAATAAACAAATCAGATGTTATCATTATGTCAACAAAAATTATTCTGAACCTTTTAATACTTACAGTTAATGAGATATGGAGGACCCCTGTGATGAGTCTTAAAAGCATAGCAGTATAAATAAATTGAAAAAACTGGGAACTGAGGTAGTCTTTTATCTTTGTCTCCTGAAGCTGTGCAACCAGAACCTAAAGTTTCCTTGTAGAACAGAGGAGTAGCAACTTTGAAACCCTTTTCCTTGCAGCTATGAAAGAAAAAGGAAAAAAACCCAAAAACCTTACAAACCCACAATTATTAAACAAAACCACCAAGCAAGCAACAGTACTGGATTTCTCAGAAAGTTCAATTTCCAGAAAATCTCCTTGTTCTTACATTTTCCTTGTAAATTCTTAAACAAACTAACAATCTTACCCCAAGTATTGCTATAATGATATATAAAAACATGCACAAATGTATTCTACAGTCATGTTTTGTTGTTGTTCTGTTATATCTCTGTTAGATGTGAAAAAGGGGCTAGGGGGGAAGGAAATGCAAAATAACACTGGGAAGATTTGAAAACAAGCAGGCTGGATGCAGTGTCTCAAGAGACAGGCACTTGCTCTAGGTTGTCAGATTTGATTAAAGGAGCTTTTGGCATCAATCAGACCTGACAGAAGTATATCAGAGGTTAGTAAAACTGTAATTGGTGAACTGATTAACAGCAAAGAGGAAAAAAGGGTAATGTTTTGGATCAAACTCCTTTAAAACATTTAGATCATTATTTAAACTTGAAGTCTGAGCAGCTAATTATATATTTTCCAATATAAGAGATGAATTTCACAAAATCATGCAAGCTGTTCTTCCTTGCTATAGTTTTTAAAATAAGGTTTGTACTGACTTTTAACAGATTGTTTTGTCATGGGAAAAAAGAATTCAGAGAGCCGGTGCTCATATCATATTACTTAGTATAACTATTGTGATTCTAACATACATTGTTTTCTGTAGTTTCATCCCAGATTAATGTAACTACTCCACATGAAAAGTGCTCCATATTCTTTTAGTAAGTCTATAAAAAAATTAAGGCAAGGGCTTACATTACAACAAAAGGAAATTACTAGTTGTACTGTCTTATCCAGTTTGTTTTTACTGTGTCAGAGTCTGTTGTATTGAGGTCTTAAAGTAGTACTGGAGCTTCTAAATGAATTTTACCATCTCTGGGACATCCAGGATTGTGCTGAAAGCATAAAATTTTAAATCTTCAGATACAAACTTAAATCTGTTAGTCGTAGTTATGAAACTGAGTATGCAACAAATAAAGGAATATTGAAAAAAATCAGTTCAACAGAATGTGTCTAAGTACCTTGCTCTGCTAAGTCAATGTGCTGATACGTTGTCAGTCAGTTGTCTTTTCATTAGGTGCAATAGCTGGGTTCTATAAAGGAACAAAACCGTTGTGCATTCCTGGACTCATTATAAAATAAAACATGCTGAACAGAGTTATGTTGCTTCAGTTAAAAAGTCATTGGATATTTTAAATTCTGAGTGGCAGCTGTTGCAATCCCTTGTTGATTGACAATTGCTGTTTTAACTTTGGTGACTTACTAATTGCTTCTAATAAGCATCAATGTAATGCACCTCTCTTGTAAGTCTTCCTAGTGTGATAAACTCAGTCTTATGTTAGTACTTCCTGTAAGTGTAGTCTTATTATTACATGTTTCTAGGATGCATATATACATACATATGTATGTGTGCATACATGGTCTTGTATTGACATCTCTTTAGACCACAAATACATGTCCAGATTTGTTAGAACATCATCTGTTTAACTATATGGACATACTGCTCATCTGCATATCTTTGTATGGTAAGGAATCTGCTTTGCTAGAAACATAATTCTGTTTTAACTGTGTTAAGCACAGCATCAGATGGTTGTTTCTGATCTACGAAGAGATAAATAGTTTCATTCATTATTTATTACTTCCTATCTCAGATTCTTGTTTTGAATTGCTGCCCTCTGCTTTACTTTCTGTATGATTATTCCACTCCCTGCCTGAGCTCCAGCTCACATGAGATTTTTTTAAATGCTTGGATAAATCACAGAGTAAGAGTGCCATAAAAAGAGGAATAAAACCAGCATTATGAAAATGGCTTGCAGGTTGCTGCTCATGTAACATGTTTTGATGGAGTTTTACCTCAAAAAGTGCCAAACTGGTAATGTGTCCCTCATGGGGTGTGATATCAGCTATCTAATATTAAAAATTGTGAGAAACTCCGAAGTATCACTTATTAGAAGGGAAATATTTTCAAATCATATGAAGCCCCAGCATAGCAGCTCTGCCTACAGAATTGCAGAATATGTTGTATTCCAATGAGTGTCTGCTCTGGGTGGATGTGTGTAGTTGTGTGCAGTTCTGCATGTCTCCCTTTTTGCAAAAGTTAAGATCTTGCAGTGAGTTCCCTGCCAGAACAAACCACCAAGATAAATAGTTACAGCATGAATTGAGTAAACTGTGTAGGTTGCCCATGCCCCATTGCCAAAAAGCTGTCAAAAGATGAGGAGTGCTGGCTGTGACTGAGCAAAGCTTCCTCTAGGATGAGGAATGGGGAAGTTGTAGATGTGTGAAAGGAGCAGGAGCATAGAGAAGACCAGTAGCAAGGTGAAAACAATAAAGACAAGGAAGTTCTACTAATAGAAATCGACAGAAGTAGAGGAATAGAGAAAGTGTCTTTGAATAGTAACAATAAAGCAGCAGTGGCTAGAGCAGAATTCTTTATTGCTATCCATTCATGGTGAGTCACTGTGGTGGAGACAGATTTACTACAGAACATAGAAAAGGACTGGTTCCATGCCTTCCAAAGCTATTAGACCCTTTGGGCTTGTATTTTGAACACATGCTATGTTTTTTCTTTAACTGTATATACTAATGAATTGGACCTTAAAATTGTTTCTTTTTGACCATCATTGAAACACTTCAGGAGACTTTCTGTTTGAAAGTTTACTGAATTCCCCTATTTCGAATGATGCTTGATTTTGTCACATTTAATTTTAGTAAGATAATTCCTTCTAACCTGCAAATTATAAAATTCTTTCCAGTTGTATCTAAGCATTGTTTTATGTAGTTAAAAGGCAAATTTCTGAAAAACCTCACATGCATTTTCCAGTGCATTATAAATATTTCAGTTGATTCCAGGTTATGTTTTAGCTGTTTCTGTCTCTTTGTGTCCCCTTAGTTTTGGCTGTCATGTCTTCAATGAGACTTTTTTGTTCTAATAACAAAGTGAGTAACTACAGCATCATTGGTCACTGAGCAGGAGGAGCACAGGAGGAAGCCTTTAGAGAATAGATGCTTACATAGCCGCAGGCTTCAGAATGCTTTTTTGTATAATAAGATTCAGTTTTCTTTCTTCTCTTCTAAGGATACTCTTATATTGAGAGTTACTTAAGAGAAAGTGGGAAAGGTACAAAGAAATGCTAATGCAAAATGAAAAAGAAGTGGCTGTTAAGGGGATAAAGCAAATAAAGGATGAAATTACAGAAGAAACAAGTATGTCTTGCAGATTTAATCAATACTTTGAGAAGCAGTATTGTGGACTTCACAGAGAAATATAAAATGAATGGAATATTTGCTGTTTGTTTATCATAATTCTGATGGTTACAAAGAGGAAGAAGTGCTTTTATTTAGGTATGTTAAATATGAAAATATCTCTGCTGTGCTGCAGGTCTGAGATTACATATGGTTATGACATTTTTGGTTCTTGATCCAGCTTTGGGAAGATAATATTATTTTGGAAACTTGCCATAGCATACAACCTTTATTATTGTGATCATTTGACATCCATAATATTTTCCTGATGCAAAGGTCTCTGGATTTGTTCGTTATAATCTTGAGTTTATTCTCCAGTTTCTTTCTAGAAAAGATGATTTTAATGCTCAGCAGATATGAATTCAAACTTATATAATGCTTGAAAGTATGTGTGTGTGCACCATTCTATTCTGTTTTCACTATTTTGATATTATAAAGGAGCCCATATTTACATCTTGTGCAAAGTAAAGGCACTGCACTGCTGCTGCTGTTTTCAGTATGGCAGCATGCAGGCTTATTTTTGGAATGGTGGTGATACTCAGAATACCTAGTCTCAGTACAAGGTACTTTTCTACTTTTTATGTTACAGAAATCTGTGTAACCACATATTAAAGTACAGCATCCTCAAGCGCAGGGCACGGGGCTTTTTCCTATCATCTTACTGATCTTTAAGCTGAGATCAGAGTCAACCAGTACTTTATACCTTGTCTGATGATATCTGGCACATAGGAAAAATTATCCAGGTCTATTCTGATTATTTTATGGCAATTATAGTAGTCAGGAAGTTGGGGATGAGGTAGGATGTGTGTCTTGAGTTTTGATTTATTGTTGTGTATGTAGAGTCAACAGGTCAAATGAGTGACAGACGAAGGCTGAAGTGGCTAAAGCCAGAAAAACTTCTCAAAAATGATCTTGAACTTAAAAGCAGTGAATTTTGTAGTGTGGCATGTTGTGACTAAGTATTTTATGTAGTTTGTTCTGAAATGTTTTCATATGGGGTTTGGACCTGTGGGAGTGCAAATTTGAGGGGATTACCATAGTTTTTGTAGGCTCAGTGTGTGTCCTAATTATTAGCAGAAAACATACTAGTCATGGGCAAAATGTGTTTGGGAGAACTTGAAAGTAGCCAAGAGATTCAAAGAATTGAGAGTAAGCTATTGAAACTGTAAACCTTCAAGGCTGTGCCAACTGCTAGAAATGAATGTTTGCCCTGTATAAATGAATGGAAGATAATTGGATTTTAATAAGACAATAAGCCTTTTCAGATTAAGAAAAGCCCCAAACAATGAAAAACACCAGAATTTTCATCATGTTGATCTTCTGAAACTGTGGTGCAGCTGTAACTTCCTTTTACCATGAAATCTGGCTTCAAATGGGACTGAAGAGAACCTGACAAAAACAATGAACAAATCATGCAGTTATAGAAAAATGCATTTTCACTGTCTCTTGAAATTTTGTAAATTGATGTTGAAGTTATCAGCTAGTGATGTCCCCTTTGACGTAATTTTTCAAAGTGAAATAATTTTTTTTATGTTCTTACCTGAAAATTGTGTATAAACATCTATGGATATATTAAATAACCTCAAAGCTAAATGACATAATTTTGAGTTGTAATACTTGGATTATTGCTTTTAAACAGGTAACTCTTTTGGTGTAACAGTGAAATTGAGTGGCAATGCTCACTTAAGACAGAAGTCTTTGTGAAAAGCCCATGTTTCCCTAACAGAAAAAGTCAGTGTGGAATAACAAATGATAATCAAAAAAACATTGGGAAAAGAGAAGTGTGTGTGCGTAGAGAAACTTAACTTGACAGTAAAAATATTGACAGTTAACCCATTTCTATTCAGCCATATCCTAATACAAAAACCAGATTGAAATGTCTTGCATGAGTTGCAGTTCATTAAACAAATGTGACACTTTATTTTCTAGCTATTTCAATACTGAAAGAGGTGAAGTGGTGAAATAGCAATATAAATGAACACCCTTCTCAGTGTGCTGAGAACTCAAGTCCATGTAAAAGAAGAAAATATTAAAAAGATTTTTTAATATTTGGTTTCTGTGTCCTTCTCTTGCTCCCAAAGAAAAAGCAGAAGCCTTTTCCTGAATCTGAGTTTTGATTTTAAAACTTAAAGGGTAAAATATATTGTCTCTGAAGGAAATGCCACTACTGCATTTAAAACTAATAATGAGATGACTCATAATGCTGTTTGGTTTATTTTAATTGAAAAAAAAAAATCTTTGTTAGTCTTTGCTGATAGCATTTTCTTCTAGCTGATATCTTTAAATAACATTTTATACATTTGAATTCAATTTATAATTTGCAACTACAAAGCTGATCTATTTGTGTGGGTTTTTGAGAATTTTTTTGCCCAGCTGTAATTTCTATCTGAAAAATAAATGTAATATTCTCTAGGAAAACATTCTCTGAAGATATCTTTTCTTACTTAATATACTGTCTCATTTAGTATAGCTTTTAATTCAGGTCATTGCTTTGCATGCATTGCTATTTTAAAACAAGATCAAAGTAAAACAGCATTATAAGAGATATTTTAGTCATCACTCAGAAACAGAAGAATTAATGATACAATTTTAAATATATATCCTGATAACATGACTGACATTAACATTAAAAAAAAAGCTGTGATTTGAATGTTGTCAATTTAGATTTGGCAAATTAGCTAAGTAGCTTGCATTTGTAGTATTTCACACCTTAAAGCCTTAATATGCATTGCTAAATATATTTCCTCACTGTTTGCTAATTAATGTTCTGTGGAAGTACAGCTGCTAATATTTTGTGGTTGATATGGCTCATTTTAAAGTGCTAACAGCTGCATCTGTAGTAGTGTTACATTTCAGTTCATAAATTATGGACATACATTTTTACACCTACTATTTTGTATAAGCATTTGAAAAATCTTTATTTGCTGACAAAATGCACCCAGTAATATTTAAACAAACCATGAAAATACCCCCAGGATGCCACCACTCTGTGATAATAATGACTCAGTGAGTCTTTCATGTGTAAAGTTTTAAATGTTGCAGAAAATTAACATCTTTTTTTCTGTAACATCACAAAGTGTCTTCAGGAGTAGTTCTTGGTAATTAGTAAAGACTGATATATTCTGATGGTAAAATAATTGGACTGGAACAATATTGTGTGACGGTGCAGGGAAAAATATTTTTCTAAGAATAAATAAGTGCTATTAGAATATGTCTTGTGGAGAAGATCAAGAGAATAAAAAGTATTCATGAATGTGTTTTGTTAAGAAACATTTTTTTTTCACATTTTGAAATACATCAGCCTAAGCAATCCAGGAGGGTCCTGGAGTGTGCTGATCAGAACTTCTTCCTCTGTAGATAGAACTTGGAGGAGAGGTGCTTTGCTGTACCTCATAAACAAGGAGGAATTTGAGATGTCAAGATTGAAGACAGACTTGACCATAGCAACAACGAGATGCTGGAGTTCAACATCCTGAGGAGGAGGAAGAACAGATCAGAAAGGAAGCTCACAACCCTGTAAAGCAGAGTTTGGCTACTTCAGAGATCTGCTTGGAAAAGTCCCATGTGATAAGTTTTACCTTAGGAGGGAAGAGAGAGTTCAAGAAACCAAGAAAGCTCGTTAATATTCTTCCAAGTTCAGGAGTGTTCCATCCTAGTGAATAGGAACTTGTGCAGAAATGAATGAATAGGAATTTGGCCTGCATGAATGAACTTGCTCCAGGTCATACACAAAAGAGAAGCATTCATACAGAGTGAGGGAGCAAGGACATGCAGTCTGGGAGCAATACAGGGACATTGTCTGACCATCGAGGATTGAAGTTAGTAAAGCTGAAGTCCAGACAGAATTGAATCTGCTCATGAATATCAAAGAAAACAAGGCAACAAAAGGAAGGCTAAGGACATTCTGGGCCCGTTCCTGAATGAGACAGGGGGCCTGTGGATAGCACAGGACACAGAAGAGGCTGAGGTAATGAATGTATCATTTGCCTCAGTCTCTACTAGCAAGGCTGGCCTGGAGGAATCCCAAGTTCCAGCAACTGGGGGAAAGTGTGAAGCAAGCAAAGTGGTGGAAGAAGATCAGGTTTTAAGAGAACAGGGGACACATATGTCCATAGTCTGATTGATTTGCATCCACAAGTGCTGAGGAAGCAGTCATTGCAGTGTCCCTCTTGATAATCTTTGATCAGCCATTATAACTGGGAGAAGTGACCAAAGACTGGAGAAAGGCAAATGTCACTCCTGGCTTCAACAAGGGCAAGGAGTAGGACCACGGAATGCCTGGTTGGTCAGCCTCCTATGGGAAAGTGATGGAATAGCTAATCTTAAAATTTCCAGATACATGAAAGACAATATACCATCATGAGTAGTGTTCTTGGCTTCAACAAGGGGAAGTCATGCTTGGCCAGCTGATAAATTTCTAGCAAGAAGTGGCTGGCCAAGTAGATGTGTGAAAAGCAGTGTCTACCTAGATTTCGGTAAAGCCTTTGATAGTGTTTTCTGTAAGATCCTCATAAAGAATCTTGTTGATGTATGGGTTGCTGAGCAGACAGTGAGGAGAGGCTGATACACCAGGGGATTGTGCTCTGGCTGGAGAAATGGCCTGACATATCTACATGAAACAATGAAGTTTGGAAGTTACCATATACGGGACTGGTGGAAGTTGTTCAATCTGTTTTACCAGTGCAAGGATCAAGATATCAAAATGTACAACTTGAAAATATGCCTTTGAGAGAAAGCAGTTCACAGGGAACTGGGAACTATCAGGTCAGGCTTAAGCACATGAGGGGAGGGTCTTAATTTTTTACTGTGCTCTGAAGAAGGTTAGAAATACTTCATCACAGATTATTTTCGTGAAACAAGACCATTGCATGGTTATATAAGTACTTTATTCTGGATATCTGGTTCAATGTTTTCATGTGGAAAATGTATACAAATGGGGTACAGTTGCTTGAAGTTATTAGTTGATATTCCAATATCCTACTAATAGCTATCCAACACATGTAGATGCATCAAACTGTCTGCTTCATATATAAAGCAAGTAAAGCTTAAGATAACTTTAAGTTCTATATTGTATTTACTCTGCTCTATGTTAAATTATTGTATTTTTATTAATTTATATATGCTTAATATTTCTTTTTTTTTTCTTCTCTACTAGATGCTTGTGACTACTCCAGAGAAATGGGATGTAGTGACAAGGAAAAGCGTTGGTGATGTAGCCCTCTCTCAGCTGGTAAAACTCTTGATCCTTGATGAAGTTCATCTACTGCATGAAGACAGAGGACCAGTACTCGAAAGTATAGTAGCTCGTACTTTACGACAGGTGAGAATGAAAAAATCTTCAAAATAATTTTGTTTTTGTCAAGAATAGATAGATATCACTGTAAAGGGTAAATGCTTAGACAATTAAATAGAAATGCTTAAGCAGTTTACAATTTATTTTACAGCTCTTCTGTTTTAAAGCTGTGTATTAAGAATGCGGAATTATTTTTTTTTGTTTTCTACCTTCCTTTCTGTATTATATCAACAATCAAATTCCAGATGCATTGTTTATTACAGTGCTGTTTCCTTACTTATAATTTATTTGCCTAATCTATTCTACTGCAAAAGTAACAGGAAAATTAAATGTTTTTAAGCATATAATAATCAGGCTAATGTTTTAACACAACCAAAATGGAAATTACTTTCTTGCCAGGAATGCTGATTTTCAATTAGCAGTTTTCCTAAGAGAATTTCTTTTTTGTTTTAATTAAGAATAGCATCTTAAATCTAGGTAAAACTTTCAGCACTGCGAGAAAAATACTACATCATTTTTAGTTTACCATAAATGGTCTTTTTGTTTTTCCCCATGATTTAGTGGTATTTTCTAAATACCAAGATTAGAAATGGAAAAAAGGAGAAAAGGGATTTTTTTCTTGAATCTTGTGCAAAAGAAGAATTCAGAGTGAGGCAATAAATAAGATTGATCTCAATGGTGAGATGTGCTTTTACAAGTAAACTAAAACATGGAATTTGGAGATGAATGAAAAGGAAGGATTTAAATAAATAATGGGAAGAGGGAGGATAGAGTGCAATTATTATTGGGGTTTTTTGTCATGAAGAGCAGAACTTTATCCATACAAATAACCTGTAACAAATTTAAATGAAAGAGTTATTTTTATGGCTGTATTTGTAGCATGTTAAATGTTTAAAAACTTTTAGCTTTCAAGATGCCTTTTTTTCTTGGTAAGGCTACACTAACCATGTTAAAGCTTTTTGAGTCATCTGATTCCAGCTCTTCTAAGAACAGAAAGAAATTAATGTCTGCTCTAACCCAGGTCAGAAAGTGTAAAGTTCCTGTATAAAGAACAATATAAGTAACAATTCTTTAGACGAAGCTAAGTTTGGACCATCTCAAAGCCACTAAACGTTAGCTGTTTGATGTATTTTTTTCTTAAATGGTTTTGATAACCTTGTTTTCCTTAGGTGTCTTTATAGTAAAGCATCTCAGGTTTTAGCAGTGACCATGATAATCATTTTCTTCATGTCAGATTGCAAGAGTTATTCATTTCTTACTATGAAATTTTGTGAGACTTGTAAGATAGGCTTCAGCTGTCCAAAATAGATGGTGAGAGCCATTTTATCTATCCTCCACTAATCAGCTTGGCATTCTGTTTCTGCTCTGTTGGGACACAAATCTCCCACTGATCCTTCCCTTTTGAATCTGGCAAGCTTGTGCAGGTAACTTAGGAAATATAAAATCTGAGGCAATTATGTCTTGGGTACTGAATCCTGTCTTTAGTGCATTTGTTGTAATATAGCAGTATCTTGCTTCAGCACTCATTTAAAAAACAGCTCTTTTAAAATGAGTTGTTTTAATCTCCTAGGATTTCAAAGTTTGTTTTTACCTACCTAATTGGAATTTAATTCATCTGGAGATGAAGCTACTCAGTTGTAATCCTTCCTTAAGTGAAATAGTTGGGTAATAAAGCAACACACAAATCTTGCAACTGACCATCTCACCACCTTATTTATTCTAATTTGATAAGATAGACAGCAGTGGAGACCCATATGTATCTTTACAAGTACGTAGTTTAGGAGGGGAAAAATTAACAGTATAAAGGTACACTAAAAAAACCCACAGTTAAAAAGAAAGCAGTATTACTTGTAGAATTTTTTAGAATTGTTCTGTAGGAAACAATTGGTGACAAAAATATTTCAAATTGCAAGCCTCCCAGAGAGCCTGGGGACAAAGAAACAGGAGATGTTTTGTACAATTGTTTTGGTTTTTTTAATATGAAAACAAATAATTAAGAGGATTACTTTATAAAATTACACTGAAATGTTATACTTCAGGATCTGAGCTTGCAGGCATAGTTCTGTGAAGTTTGCAGTACACATCCAAGGCTATGAAGTTACTGGAACTTCTACGCAGTCAATAAAAAAAGACAACATAATGTTTCTGATTTCAGGAGAATATCCCTGGAGTTTAGTGAAGATACTGTTATAGATGCTCAAAGTGTACAAAAAAACACATCTAATGTTTTAATATTGTTTTGTGAGGAAAAAAAAAATATATTGTTGCATTTCCTTGGTTTTGTTCCTTACCCATAACTCCATTTTATGTAATTTGATTATTTGATACAAATTCATAAATGTCCCTGGAGCACAAAGCCAGGATATTCATCCCATCCCTGGAGAATGTCCTGCTGTCTTCAATGACTTCAATTTCCTCTCCAGCCATTCTGAAAGTAGTTACAGAACTTACTTTTCATTGACATCTATAGAAGTATCATACTTGTTGAGTATTCATTTATGCAGGAAGTAAGAATAATTGTTCACTTCTTGAAAAACAGAAAAAAACATCTCAGGGACAATATTAATCTGAAATATCCTTATGTCAATTACAGCACTGCAGTAATTAGTGAAATCAATTACCTGATTTGTATACTGGTTTAAGACATCCAAAATATTGACTATTTTTTCTTAATTTGTAGTAGAGGGACAAGTAATTCAAAGAAAAATCAGTTGCAGAGTGCTAGACACTAGATCAGACTGGAGTTTGTAGTAACTGAGATCTGTTCTGGGAAATATCATTGACATTTTCCCATTTTCTGTACTGTCACTTTTGGCTCCTGCAGGAGAGAGTATATGCAAGTAATATAATTTTTGATCTGACCTGGAACAGTCATTTCTTGTATCACTTCTAAAACAGAACTGTGATAAATTCCTTTGGATACTACTTCAACCTTTTCCATAAATCACTAATAGCGACTCTAATGATGCATGTACCTGTAGTTCCATCTGGATCATACTTTCCTAGCTTGTATGTGAGACAATGTCATGATTCCTGTGCAGGTCAGGATGTATAGTGTAGTGCCTTCTACATTTTGCAGGATTTGTCTGTCTTAGAGAAAAAGAATCTCTCTTGTTTCATTGGAGGTATAAGAGGTGTTTTGTTTAGATGGTGTACAACAGAAAAAAAAAAACAAGTCGATTGGGGTGTTTTTTTCTGTCTTTTTAAGAATTAGTATTCAACTAGATGCTTGGGCCTACAGCTGTGCCAGAAAAGAATGTTTTGAGATCCATATTGATATGAGGTAAAAGTACAGCTATCCAAATGCATTCTTAAAGCAGGAGTATCCTGATGCATTAGCAGGTCTGTCCTAATTTGTACCTCAAAATACTTGAATGATTGATGTACTTTCCCCCAGATGAACACTGAGTCACACCACTTACTCCGAGACTTTAACACGCTCATATTAACTTATGGCACTTTTTAGAATTGGGTTTTATTTAAACCTGGAAGGAGCATATATATTGGAATTGCTGACAGTTTTACTCATAGCAGAATGAAAGGCATATTTGTGCATGTTTGCACTTTTCAAATTTTAGAGAATGTTTTTGCAAGTGATTTAAATTGACTTTGCTAAACATTTTGGTGGGAAAATTGCTCTGAGCTCTGTTATATACTGTAGGTATAACATCAAACAACTTATTTGAATCCAATTTATAGCTTTGATGTTTAAAGTTTTAGTCCAGAGCATAATGCAGATGTAAAACTAAAATGCTTAAACTTTTTAATCAAACTTTACACACTACTGTAATATTCTAAGGTTATTAGCCTGAAAGAAAAAAAATTCACAGTTTTTACAGGCCACTGAAGTATTTTGCTGTAATTATTCAGAGATTTTGATGGCTTCCTTGCTGCTTATGGGTATTTTTTCACAAAAAAAGCATACTGAATACTATACTTGAATTGTACACAAGTTTTGATACCTACTCTCAATATGTGAATGATAAATTAAATAAAAGAAAAAGCATATTTAAAGCTTTCTCAGATTTTGGGATACCAAAGCTGCCATCCTAGATGTTAAAATACTGTTCTCAGCACTGTCTCATTTTTCAAGTTTAAGTTTCAGTTGCTTTATGTTTTTGTATTAGATCAACAAAGTTACTATTGCTATAGGTGGGATAACACATCAGTACCAGGAATACAGGAGATTCCTGGAATGCATGGATGAGAAATGCCTCCTCCAGGCAATAGAGGACTCAACAAAGAGAGGTGCTGTGCTGTACCTTTTACTCATCAAGAAAGGAGGGGCTTGTTGCGGAAGATCCAAGGCAGCTTTGAATGCAGCAACCACAAAATATTGGAGTTCTTCTTTCCTTGGAAATTCTCTTGTTTCCTTTCTGACCTTTCTTTTCTCATGCTCCCTTATTTCAGAAGCTTTTCCTTTCAGCTGGAATGTAGTTTTCTTTGCTCTTTCTTTGCATTTTCAATATTTGTAGTGCTTTATTATTTCCTCTACCTATTTTTTTTTCTGTCCCTTTTATTCCCTCTTTTACGTCTTACTAGAAATCATGGGCAAACAAATTCAGATGTTTCTCACCTGAAGCCAAATGTCTAATTGTTATCAAAACAGAAATTTTATGTGCTTGGGACCCCATTCTTGATTTTGATAATTTGATCAGTTTAAAAAAAGAAGTCAAGACTGATAGCTAATTACATAAAATCAGCTGCTAGATCTGTATGTCTTGTGTCAAATGGTAGCCCACTGTAGTTCCTATATGGGTCTTTTGGGACTAGAATGACAGTGGCATTTCATTTGGTTCTTCAGCTTTCATCTTGAGTGACTTCTATTAGTCTTTTGTCTCTTTGATATTCCTTATATAAACTAATCAAGTTCCTCAGCATCTTTTATTAAAGGATAAACCAAACAAGGTTACTGAAGCCTTCTGCAATAATTCTTCTGTTTCAAACAATAGTGCTGTGGGGCTTTTTTTCACTGGTCTTTCCTATATTCACAATTGTATTTGCAAAATATGTCAGCAAAACTGGATATAGATAGAACTTTTGTGTTAGCTTGGTTCTGGCAGATATAGAGGTAGAGTGATTCCCTTCAATTATGCAATTCTATCCCTTTTATACCTTTGAGAACTGCATGTACCTAATTTGCTAACACATCTTCTTCGGAGCTTGCATTCAGGTACCTGTTCGTTAAATCCTTAAACAAACCTCTTTATAGTTGCTGCAGGATTAATCATTTCTATAAGAATGTTTCCTGAGAACAGTGTCTCATTTTGCAGCTGTGGCCTGTTATAGAATGAGCCAAATGAAAGGAAATTTAGTTTGAACAGGGCTATCAACCTAGATGTATCTGTATGGCTTACACAAACATCAGTTATATTAATTCTGCCAATCACTTGCCTTTCTCGTCACCATTTGTTTTGTACTGCATATCATCAATAAAATTATTGAATAGAATTGGGCTTAGAAAGCAATTAGAGGAATCCCTTTTTAATGGCTGCGTTTCAATTATATGTTCTTTTAAAGTCTGTCAGTTCATCAGCTTGTGATAAATTTAATACATGTTTTCTTGCTACTCTGATGTTATTTTTAGGCAGCATGTTGTGCAGCCGTATGTCTAATGAGTCTTACATGAGTCTAAGTCTATCTTGTTATCTTTTGCACAACCTTGTAGTTGTGTAAAAATTACTTTTTTCAAGCTACTTTTTAAAAATGAAACCTAATCTCCATTGTTTGGAAAATGTTATGTATCAGACATTTGAATTAATCTTCAGAAGCTTTTCTCTTACTGTGCATGGAAGGGATGTCAGGAAGTCATTCTGCATCTCATTTTTTATTATTGATAGGTTACTGCTTTTCCATTTTAGTGATAAAACTGTGGATTTTAAAATGTAATAGTGATTGTCATACATTTTGTGGTCTTTCATATTATGGTAAAGCAGTGAAACTAATTTGTAGAAAGGCTCAGAGGTATTTTTGTTTCTTAGTTTGGGAACAAAATAGTAAGCATAGCATGAAAAGGCATTCTGTCAGTCAGGAAAAACTGACATTGTGCCAGGTATAGAAATCTCTTAACAGATATATGCAAAATGTCATTTCTTAAGACAAAGTAATGCATACCTAATATTTAGCTAAGAGAGAATAATAAGGCTTCTAATAGTGCTTTCTGCATGGTTACAATTTTTTCAGTACCTCTAGATTTTTAAATATATTCTAAATGGAGAACTGAGATCACAGTATTTTCAGGGTTCATTGGATGCAGAGTAAAACTAATAAAATTACTTAACTAGATGGTTGCCTAGTAACAAATGCATTCTGTGCAGAGTGAGTTGTAGATAACGTCCTATATAGAATCTTCAAAACTGTATTAGTAATTGCATTTTTACTATGTACTTTGGTTTTGCAATTTCACTGGTTTTTTTCCATTTCTGTTCTTAAACAAGACAACTGCACCTATGTGGACTTATTGGCAATTTAACTCTTTCATTACTAGTAAACAACATAGCAGCAAACAAATAAACATTGATGAAACATTCTCACAAACTTCCTGCTTAGTAATTTTGAAACATTTAATTCTTTTCTTGTTTTAATGCTCTGAGCTCTACTCAATTCTTTTTCCATTTCTGTTTCTCCTTTGTTTTGGATAAATAGCACAGATCCTATGAGAGAGTGAGACATAGAGCCATTCTGTGGGTATGATAGTATCCCACTAATAACTTATGTGAATGAATATGTAGTACTTTATTTTTACTACCTCTGAACTTCGGTTCCTGAGTTAAGAATTCACCTTCTTGCACATCTGCACTAAAAACTGAGAAATGCTTGTGTCTAATTTTCTGAGTATCTTGTCTTTAGTGTACATCTGAAGGGCATAAAGACTGACTGTTGAGGGTGTGTTGAAGTGATCCTGGGTCATCTGAATATCAGATTAATTTCTAACCAGCAGACAATTCTTCAAAGATTAATATGTGTAAACTTGTCTGCTTCACTTAATTCTGTGCTCAAGTTGAACAATCAGAGATATGCTTTCCAGCTTGATTGTAATTCATTCTGTGAATGTGATATTTTAATACATGGAAATGGGAAGGCTGCCAAGATCACAAAGTTCAGGAAGAACTTTAGAAGTCAGATAAAAGAGTATCTTTATGCACAGTCTGTATGCTCTCAAGTGGCGGCTGTAATGTAACGAGATGATATGCAAATCTTAAAACCTATTAGAAAGAAAATGATCCTGCTGTGATCAATTTACAATCCAGAGAGGCACTTCCTATACCTGATCCTTTATCCATTTACAGCCTAAACACAGTTGATGCTTATGTGGAAATCGATACTGGATAGCTATTTTCTGATTATTTTTTCTGCATATATGGAATTTCATGGTGTGGTAATCATGTTCTGTGGCTGTGTCTGGTGCACATGCTGTCAATTCTCCACATGCCATCAAGAGTGTTTCTGATGTAGATATACTAATTAGGTATGTCAATTAAATAGAACAATGGCAATTTTATTTCTTACTTCCAGTGTAACATCAAATCAGTAAAACTTAGTAAGGCTTTTAAAGAACCCGATGTGCAAATACTGTCTCAGTTCAGGTTTCCAAGGAAAGCCTCGTAAGTTTCAAATGGCACTTATTATTTTACTGGGATAATTAAACACATATAAAGAATGAAATGCTGGAGGCTGTGCTTCAGTAGTGAGGAAAAGGCTCTTAGCTGCCTACCACCAGCCACCAATATGCATTGTAACCAGAAAACTTTGTCATCCTAAATGTGCTATCAGTAATTTCTACTGCCATTTCAGGAAAAGGCTTTGGGTTCATGTCTTCTTGTATATGAAGGCATAATCTCTAGTTAAGACTTCCGGGATCAAATAATAAGTGTGATCCAGTAGTTGAAAAATACTAATTTTTGAATGATCTGTATTTATAAATGGTATCTGTACACTTTCAAGGCTTACTGTTCTTTAGAAGCACCTGAGAGTAAAAGATGTTAGTGCTTGCTCTTCAAGGGGAAGTCAGAAATGTAGTCAAAAAATGCAGAGAACTCTGTTACAAAAATGTGTTTGAATACTAAAAACCATTATAGAAAATCCAGTTTCCATAGTGCTTGGATAGATGAATAATAGATACATAGTTGAAACTGAATTATAATCACAGAGAAAATGCAAAAAATAAATTGTAATATGGTTGCAAATTCAGGTAGTCTTGTTTTTTTTATTTTTTAAGTTTAGCACAGTTTTAGTCACTGCTGTTTTTATATTGCCATGCATAATTAAAAGAATAAAAGCCCCTCGTTCTCTGTCATCATGCAATGATGTGCGTAAAGTAAACACATAGGTGTTTAGTTTACAGTTTGAATTTGATCTGGACATAAAATATTTGGAAGGATTGTTATTATGCATTTTTTATTTTAGTGTAAATGTACTTCTTTTTACATCTTCATTATTTTATATATGTACATAAATTATATATATTTTTCCTGAGCAAGTATAAAAGTAGATGGTAAAAAAAAATAAAGATTTTTTTGTTCGCATGGCCTTGAAAGAACTTAAGGAAATTGATGGAATGACTTAGGGCCTTCATAAGATGATTAGAAGTATGGAGTACGTTCCCCCTGGGGAAAGGCTGAGAGAACTGGGAATGTTCAGCTTGGAGAAATAAAGGCACCTGGGTCAACTTACTACCCTTTAGTACCTGAAGGGCACTTACAAGAAAGCTGAAGAGGGACTTTTTACAAGGGCATGCAGGCATAAGACAAGGGGGAATGGCTTTAAACTGAGAGTAGGTCTAGTTTGGATATTAGGAAGATGGTCTTGACTGTAAAGGTGGTGAGGCACTGGAAAAGTTTCCCAGAGTTGTGGGTGTCCTATCCCTTGAAGTGCTGGGGCCATGAGCAACCTGGTCTAGTTGAAGTGGTTTTAAAAACGTGCTCTAAATATATTAGTAATCTTAATTACTTGCTTGTGTTAACTGTCAGCTTCAGTTGTCCTGTGGAGTGTTAATTTGGGATTTACAATAAGTTCCTTAGCTCCAGGGTCAACTGCCAGGTCAGCGACATTAAGTGGCTTCTTTGTTTTACTAAGGTTTTGAAAGTGGCAATGCTCAGTAAATTGTAACTGTTCTCTAGGCACTGCTTTTATTTTAAAATAAGTCTTTGAAAAAACATCATACATTTAATTGCTGCAAAAATGCATATGTCCATGGTTATTAAGCAGTGTTCTTGTTAATTGTTTAAATACTTGAAATGCTTTCTTGCCTTCATATGGAACCGAACATACTTTCAAACTAGTGCTTTCAGGCTCTTAGGAGATTTGAAAAAAAAAAAGTGTTATTGAATTTAGCAAAATCAAGTAACGTTTTCCAGATGGGAGCTCAGTTACACTTTAGGATTGCTGTATTTGTTATCAGGCAATTGTAAACAATCTACAGGATACATATATCAGCAAGTGTTAATTGTGCTTACAGGTTCAAGTTTAAAAATAAGTTGTATAAACACTAAGTAAATTAAAACTTTTGCACCACAGATGCCCAGGTGCTGGCTGAGGGGGCTGCAGCATGGCCTTGGTAAGGGGTGGCTGTGGCTGAACGAGCCAGACGTGGCTGCTTACAGCAGGCTCCAACCACCCAGAGGTGGTGGCACCTCTGGTGAAGCATGTTTAAGAAAGGGTAGAAACACTCTGCAGGGAGTGTTGTGATGGAAAAAAACCCATGAGAAGCAGCCCTGCAGACACTGAGGCAGAAGGATGTGGTACTCCAGTGGATCATGCCAAAAACAGAAAAATCCAAACACAAAAGAGGAAACAACCCACCCTGCACACCTCCCCCACCTCTGAAAAAACCCCCTAACATCTCAAAACTATATGGTTGATGATGACTGTAGCCCTCAGGTCATCACATAATCCAGCCATAAAAATATGTGTAAGAAGTGAGAAAGCTTCTTTGTTCTCTTGAACACTGCTTTTCTTTCCTGTAGATGGAAGACTTCAGAAAATGAAATCTCTCATTTGTCCCACTTGGCATTTACATATCAGATTTTATTGTACGTGGGGCATTCCTTTGGAAAACTGCTCTTATGCAAGTGCAGAATTGGTCTGCAGCTTTTCTGTGTCATTTAGTTGTTTGCAGCCACAGTTTTACTGTCCAAATTTTTGCCACAGAACATGTCTATTACCAGGCAATGTAGTGGTTTTCTTTGCTTGTTGTCTGTGGTTCCTTTTGAGGTTTAATATTTTGGTGTGCTTCCTATTCTTCAGATCTGGATTATGGTGTGGTAATATTTTGTCTTCCTTGAAAACGCTCTCCATTTCCTTTTTAATCATCTATTTTGAAAACTTTTTACTTAACTGTTTCAATTGCCTTCCTATCACTTCAACTCAAAACAGCTGAGTAAATCAAAATCTTTATTCTAAGTAAAAGCTCATATTTTTAAATAGGATTAAGCCAGACAGAATTTAACAGCCTTACTCATCTTGAGACATTTACCCATTTTAGACTAGTTGAGAACGTCATATATGGCTTCAGTTACAGTATCTAAAAAGCCTTTATAATAAAATCGCTGTGAACTCTGGTTTAAAATAATTATGCTAGTTGTGAGCCAGCCTACGCAACTCCTAATGTTCCAGAAGGAAATGGGAAAATTCTTGTGTACTTTGTTCATTCAGGTCTTCTGTGTGCTTTCATTCATTTTGAAAATTACCTGAAAATACGTATAATATGCAGGCTTTTGTATGGAACAGAACATTTAGTTGTAAAGCACCATTTCTGTCCCTTATTAAGTGGGAAGGCATATAAACCAAACATTTGAGGAATTAAAGATTTAAAAAAATAAGAAGAAATTAGAAGGAAGTGCCAGTTACAGAGAACTAAAATACATTGTTTAAGAGAGTAGTGGAAGCAAAAACCTAAGACGGAGGCACAAATTAGATTCCTTTTTCTTTCCAGAATAGTGGTTTGATTTAGACTAAGGAAGAAAAGACACCAAATCATGTGTCACAGTTTTGCCTATAAATTGGGCTATCCCTTCTTGACAAAGACAGTTTTCTGCTATTGTTCCTCTATGTCAGTTAATGACTAGCTAACCTTTTGGAGGGCAAAAGTACAATAAAATAGAAAGATGAATAAGGAAGATTTGATAGAATTGCAGAATGCACTGGTTTCCTCAATACAGGATAATCACTAATTCACACGTATTGTTCGCCTTTTACAGAAAGCATTAACTGTTTCTTTCACAAAAGTGTTTTATAAGGGATGTTTTAAAACACTGTGCTTGATTCCTTGACTTACAACACTTGGAAAATTTAGTTTTTCTGATTTTTTTAATAGGTTGAATCTACACAAAGCATGATTAGGATTTTGGGCCTTTCAGCTACATTACCCAATTATCTTGATGTTGCTACATTTCTACATGTCAATCCCTACATTGGATTATTCTACTTTGATGGCCGTTTCCGACCTGTACCTCTGGGACAAACCTTTATAGGAATCAAGACAACCAATAAGGTAAGGAATCGTGAATGCCAAAGAAAGGGCTGCTGTTTGTGGTCTCTGTTCATTTTGATCATGCTTCATGTATGTGTGGGTATGGGATACTTGTTTATTATACTACAGATTTTTTTTGAAGCATATTTTCTTTTGTATAAAGATACACATAATTGGAAGGTGCTTTAAGAATCTTCTTTCTTCAGTTTACCATACTTGTAAGCAGGCCTTGTTGCAGTTGGATACAAAGTTATTTAGCTTTGTATTGTCTCTTCTCCAGTACTAAGTTTTTCTTGGTGAAGAATGAATCATCACTTTCAACTGCAGAGTCACGTTAGCAGCTGATTATTATGCATCTTTCATTTCAGATTTCCATGTGGTGCATCTTTTTTGACTGTAAGGATGCATGAGGAATGCTATAAGAAAAACACTAATTTTTTTTAATATGGATATATATATAAAAAAATATAAACACAACATGCATTAATATTAAAGTTACTGATGAAAACCTTAGAATGCTAAGCCATTAATTAACATATGTACATATTTGATAGAAACTGTTTAAAGTAATCCCGAAATTAGCTTCTTTACTCTTTGTGCTGTTGCTCATTTTGGGAAACATTAAGACAATAGTCAGGTACAATATTGTTATTAAAAATCATTAGTGCAGTGACACTTGACATGTAAATTATAGTTTTTTAAATACACTTTACATAGATTTCCCATGCATCTCATTAGCTTATAATTAAGGTATATATAATTAAGGTAGTTTAGCTTTTCAAAAAATATTGTTCACTTATGACTTAATAAAAATCAAGACATTTTCAATCAAAAGTTAATTACATAGCTTAATCAATCATAGCATATTATTTAGTATTTGTAAAAATGGACAGTGCCTTTCTTACTAGGTTATTTAAATAGTCATTCCATCTGCAGTGCAGGAGAGGAACTTATTTTACAACTGTAGGGAGATGTTTCAAATCTATATGCATAAGAATACTTTACCATATGGTGCTTAGCATGATTTGCATATTTTAAGCTTCATTAATTGCTTTTACTACTTTCACTCCTACTTGCTGTTACTTTCAATTTATCTTTCACCTCTACTTGATTCTAATACTTAGTTTATTTTCACTATATAGTAAGAAAAAGAGAAGATACTCCCTTTCTTCTTACTTGCTTTAGAACGCATTTAAGTTTCAAAAAATCAAAGATATAAATGAATCTTTTAAAATTTGAAATCATTAAAAAAACAGTAATTTTCTAAAGAACCATAAAGAGATGAGGAAATATTAGGAAGTAATAGTTACTCTGAAATATGAATACCTGGCAGACTGTTTTGGCAATACCACAGCCAGGAGTTCTTCTGTTTTTCAGAAGATTGTCATTAAAATTTCACAGAGTAAAATATATTTTACAATCAAGATAATACACTTTACAGCAAGCAGAAAGTAGAAGTATTAAGCCTCTTTAGTTCTATTAGGATTCTATTCAGGATAATACTAATATTAAAACTGTCTAATTATTGCCAGTATCAACATCCTTGTGGTCTTCATGAGAGGAGGAAAGCAATGTAAGAAAGCACAGGCTCAAAAGCTGTTGTTGCAGACCATCAGCAAGTGCAGTCAGTGCTGTCTAAAGGCACACTAATGAGCTGCAAGCGGATAGAAGGCTCTTAGTTACTTTCGGTGGATGTTTTGCCACAGTTTGCTGAAATCCTGCATCCAAAAATACTCACACAAAATTTGGAGCTGATTAGCAATTTACAGAGTCACATGCAAACTGTAGGCAAACTGTCAAAGGCAAGGACAGCATGATGTATTTATTATGCCTAGAAGTTAACCAGAAAAGCTTTTAAAACTTGTATGTTGAAATTCTTGGAGCATATGGCACCAGGACTAAGGTTTGGCTTCTTCAGTCAAGGTGTGTTAATGACAGATATTTTTCTTTAGTACCAGTCTTTTTTACTTTATGCATGTTTATGTTTTTCTCTTTAGGTATAAATGCAAAGAATATGTCAAGTTAATTTTGTAGTATGTGTATGTATATATATTTCCATGTGTCTATGCACTGCTCTTGAAAGTTTCTTATAAGTTTCTCCTTAATAATAATTATTATTTGAAAAAACGTTTTTCATCGAATAACCTCTTATTTTAAGAATTATAGTCTGGGTGCTTGTCTCTAGCACACATGCCCATATTTTTTCATCATTTTATTAACATATTTGTACAGTTTCAAATACAGATGTTCTCTTACCTATAAGCTGTTTTAAAGCTGTGTTTTTCAACTTTCATCTATTCTAGGTAACTCCAAGTATTAAATTTCCATTTTGAAATTTGTACATGCTTTGCTTTTGTAGAACATTTCTTTGTGCCAAAACAATTTGGTTATAACACAAATGCACAAATGAAGAATGGAACGATTGCTATGATATTAAACTTTATTTATTCAGATTTGTTACCACCTTAATACTGAGGTGCATTCAAGTAGATCCATACTATTTATATTGTAAGGCATTAAAGAAATAGAAAAAAAAAATCTTTAAATTTGCTTAAAGAATACTCTTTATTTTGACTGGAATCTTTCTTAAATATTTTATTTGTCTATAATTGGAAACTCTCTACATGGTACTCACAGTGTTCTCTGAGCATGACCCAACTCTGAAGAATCTCTGTTCTCTATGGCAAAAAAACTATCAGTAATTTCCTGGAGATAAATATATATATATGTATGCAATGTAAAAACTATTTTTGTAAGCCAAATAGAAAAGCTTAATTCTAGATAAGATATAATAAATTGATATTTTTTCAATATCTTGTAGAAGATTCCTTAATATGAAACAAATAAATTGAAGAACTAGGTTACTTCTCTTTGGTCATTAAAAAACACCAGTAAAGTCACATAACAAATTTTCTATTAACCGCCCTTACTCACATTTCATCTATGTATTTTCATGTTTTATTTCTGAATTTAAAAGCAAAATGCTATTGTTGGAATGGGCATTGATATACTGTAAATTTAATTGCATAATCAAATTTATCTTTCATGGATCACTCTAAATTGATACATAGTAGATAATCTGTGAAGATAGAGATTATTTTAATATGGACTGTAATGTTTGTTTTTCAGGTGCAGCAGCTGAATCATATGGATGAAGTATGTTATGAAAGTGTGCTGAAGCAAATAATGGCTGGACACCAGGTATTTATTTTTTAGCTTAGTTTCCATTCAGAACATACATAAAGAAATTAAATCATCACAGTGATGTATTAGAATTGTTCTTCTATGATGTGTCACTTCAGAGGTAGCCTCTAACCCTACAAACACTTCATAGAAACAGCATGCAAGGAAATGTAAACTTGACTAGTGTTAACTTCTAACAGAGATCAAAATTCCCAGTACTTTATATATCCATAAAGAAATTAATGTGTATTTATGTCACTTTTTTAAAAAATTACAAAGCAATGTAGGTCCGTACTTTAGAGACTTTACAACAGGTACACAAAAAATCAAAACTGAAACACTTAATTATTACTCTTAGCCTTTCCTGTATCTTTCAAATTCTAGTCTTTTTTGGTAGAGATTAGGGATGAGAATTATGCAGCATTCAAGACGTGGTGTGTAAGAGCTCAGCACAAGTCATTGGAAATATCCTGGGGTTTGTGTTTTGTTTTCTTTTTAAAGGAAGTAATCCTTCATTTTGCTCTACAATAGAGGTTTCTGCAGACGTTCCCCTCAACTAAGAATATGGGCCTAACTCATTTGCCTGAATAGTTTCTCATTCTGTTATGACTGTGGTCCTGAATCACTCCCACACAATGTCTCATTTTTGTTAGAACTTTGCACGTAAAGCAGGCATGGCAGCTCTTCAAGAACAAATGCTAGTACTCTATGATGCTTGAAGAGGCTTTTCAGTAAATAACATATATATAAAAGAGGGAAACTCTGTCCTATACAGTCATACTAAGAATTGTACAATTTTTCCTTTTAACAAAAAAATTCAGTGTGTTTCTTGAAAGACAAACAGTCAATTTATGACTTGGAAGGGAAAAAATACTTCAGCAACAGCCTCCTAGTCCTCCTGCCCCCACTGCCTTGCTTTAGCTCCATTCTTCCACTTATCTTCTCTTGTTGTTATCAGTCATTGTTGTTACATTCAGAAAACTTCCATGAAGATTACTTATGGAAATGCTGTTATTTTCCTGAGTGAAGACTGTTAATGAAATTTTTTTAGCAGTACCAAGGGAACTTTTGTTTGTTTTCTCCTCATTGTCAATTATGCACAAACATTACCAAATTCATAACACTAAAGTACATTTAGTTCCTTATCTTTTATTTCTTTTTCTGATTTTGTTTATTTTCACTTGCTGAAGTGTAAGTGGCAGAGTCTTTAAATCAGTAGTATCTAAGTAATGCATCTTGGACTCCCAGCAGGGAGTCTGTACGGTATTTTGGCATATTTACTGCACCTTTCTTCCCCTCTCTTTTCTTCACACTGAGGGAAAAAGCAAACATATATGATATTATTTGAAAAGATTCAAGTACGGTAAGTTGTTCAATTCTAGTAGGAGATGTTTTTGTGGCTTTTTTTGAGAATAGTTTTAGTTCCTGTGCAAGCAGCTGAATGCATGAGTGTTTTAAGGCATGAACTACAGTTTTAAGAGGTGAAAAGAACTGTAGTCTACTTAATGTTACAGTTTCAGCATAGGACACTGCTGCTGATCTCAGTTTCTAAAAATTGTATTTCAAACCAACAGCCATAGAACTGTAATTTTGGACAAAGCAGAAGTGTGGTTTCCCTTGCTATATAAATGTTGGTTTGATTTCAGAACACTTTGGTTAATTTGGTTCCTATGATTGTATGTTTTCTTTGTTTGAAAGAAATGCTATGTTGCTATTCTCCTGTGTTGCAGAACTCTCATTTAGAACATCCAAATAGCAAGCAGTTACACTGGACTTTTCTTTGGACTATTTAATTCATATTGGTCTTGATATTTATTAAACAAAGTATCATATCCTGAAATGAATTATATACAAGTACCAGAATATAGGCTTTGACAGTGCAGAATCAAGCACATCAGCTCATTGTCTAATTATAATCTGTAATACTATACCACATGAAAAATTGGAGTTTTCCTTTTAATAAGTGTGCTATGACAAATCATCTGTGTAATCATTAGACCAATTGCAAATGTTTAAAAAGTGGGAAAAAAGGTTATGTAGATATATCTACATGGACATGCCTGCCCCATAGTGGAAGATTAATATTAGGAGCAAATATGATTAATATTACACTAGAAAGGTTTTCTTCAGCATCTTTTCACAATTTTGAGAATACCCTTTGATTCTCTAAGTCTCCAGATTTACCTTGTGTCCACGTTCACCATAGGCTGTTGTCATCATGCTCTGTTACCTTTCTTAGGTTGTGTTATCCGAAAAACTTGTATTTATTAACATGATATATGTGCAAATTTGATATGCTTTTTAACAAAGCTGTGGTTGCTTGCAAATATATTTCTTAAAAATATGTGTTCATCTCTTCCCTCCAAATACTTAAGAAAAAATTTCCATAGCTGTTGTGTGTCTGTATGACATTCTGGACATGGTTGAGATTTTATATCTATTCAGGCAATAATGTGTGACAGACTCAGATCTCATTAGCAATGCTCCAGAGAGTCTAAAGCCTCTGTTCTGTTTTATACTGAAATGCAAGAAAGAAATACCAGAAACAGAGAAAAACACTTTCCCTCACTGAAGTTGCTTGAGTTAATGTAGATCTTCCTGTGGCCATCAAGCTTTCACAATGCTTCTCTTTTAAGATTCTTGACCAGATTTTTTGGAATGTCTTAATGAGTTAAATTCAGCTTATTTGTCTACTGTTTACTCATTCTCAAAGAGTTCTACCATAGCAGAGCTAAATAATTTACTCTTATAGAATTCATGCTGATGTGTCACCATCATATTGTAGGTTGCAGTGTGAGGCTACAGTTACATGTCCTTGTGTTTTTATTAGATGTATGTGTATTTCCACTTTTTAAGGCTAAGGTTGTAGGAGTAGTTGCATTCTACAGGCATGTGTTTTGACAGATGGAGAGAAGCTTTTTAGGTTGATTTTTAAACATTCATCCTCTGCAAGACTTCAAGCTCTTCCTGGCTACTGGGAAATCAAGAATTGGTGATTCAGTCTTTAATTTTGATCCATCTGCTCAAACTAATGAGATATCTCATTTGTAGGCTTCACTTTGAATTACCAAATGCAACTGAAACAATAGCATTTGTCTTATAGCAAAATTCTCCTCTTCTTTAACTTGAGGAAGTTTGATAGATGGCTTGCCCTGCTGTCTTTTCTAGGGTTTTTGTTATAGAAACTTCCTGTCATGACTGAAGAAGATCAGAAAATGTCCCAAAGGTTTGCAAGTACTTTTTAAATCAGTGTGCTCATTTGGAAGGATTGCTAACAATGTAGAAACCTCCTACCTCCTGAGACAGCTTTAAGTGAGAACCTCTAGTGCTTTTCTGGAACTGTCTTTCTGTGCTTGATATTAGTTGGTGAATATTTGTTTTCATGTCATACTTTGAATTTGCTATGTTCTGATATCATCTAAAAAGATGTTAGATCTTTCTGGATTTATTTGCACTTTCAGAGTTTTATTTCTACCTCTTAATAAACCAAAGATTCTTTAAACTAAGAAAAAAATTGTGCACCATTTGTCAGAAAATATGATTCCATGCTCAGTTGCAGGTGGAGTATTTTTCTGGCATTTCTCTTCTGGGATATTCTTCACTTGAAGACTAGGTGAAGGCTGTGACTGAAAGTTATCATTCCCTCAGCCTTATTACAGCTGTCTTTTTTCAGACAATCACCAATAGTGGGCCATATCAACCAAAAGGATTATTTTGATGCAAAGCTAAATAAAAAATTCAGGTGGAAATAAAAAATGAGGTGGAAGTAGCACCTTTCTGAGACAGCCTGTGGAGAGCCTCATGAGATCAGCAAAGACAGTGACTGAAGACTGCACATATCAGCATCATTTTTGTAAGAAACTGAAGCATTACATTACTGGCCAGGTGTGTGTCGACACAGGAAGGTGGCCAGAACAACCAAAAGACCAGGCTGAAATGCAAAGAGTTAATTTTTCTCATTACCTCGCTAACTGGAGGACCTGAAGCAGCACCTGGGTAGCAGAGACACAGGAGGGGCAGCACAGCAGGCACTGCCAGGCTCAGCCCATCCTGATAGGCAGTGGGGCTGCTGTTAGCACCCATTTATCCACACACTGTACCACCATGCTATGGTCTTCCTGTGCTGTTTGTGATTTCCGAGCTTTGATCTCTCTCAGGACAGCGATCTCAGGCTTGTCCATGAGAGTGCCTCCAGGTGTCTGTGAACACCTACGTTATCTCAACACAGATATTCTACTTCTTAAAACAGACAGAGCATAAACAGCTCTTAATAACAGTATTTCCCATACTGTCAGCCTTCAGGCCTAGGCAATCGCAGCTGCAAGATCACTTGAGCAAATCTACCATCCTCCACGTCATTCTTTTGCTTTTAATCTTTTCTTTCCAATGACCAGTTTAGGACAATGCATATCATACTGTATTTATCTTAATAATTTATGGCAATAACATGGCACCCTTGTCATGTTATGATTTGAGAAATACAAGTATTTTTAGGAGTTTTGAGAAATAACATAGTATATTTAAGATTTTGGTTATTCCTTTGAAACATATCATGTGTAAATTTTGATTTCGTGTTAAATTCCTTTGTGTAATATATTGAACTGCTGCTCTCTTTGTCAAGGTTCAGTTAAGTTAGTATCCTAGGGAGTTAACTATTTTTCACTCTGACTCATAAATCCACACCCATTATGTCTCCTGCTGTTACTGACCTTTTGCTGTTTGATCTCTTCAGCTCGGTTACCAGAAGATGGTCTCATGTTTCTCCTATTGTCCCTATCACCTCTTAAATATTTTTGTTGTTATGAGTTTGTGAGATCTTACTCTTTGCTATCTTTTCTTTTTTCTTTCTTTCTTTTTTTTTTTTTTTCTGAAATTCAGTCAAGCAAAAAATCCCATAAATTTCTTGTTAGAATCAGTTAGAAGAGTTGTTGCTGGAGTCCTTGAAAGGCGGTTCTTCCTCAAACTGCAGCCATAGAACTCTTCTTTTGCCACTCTCCCCAGCCTGTGCACCTCTTTTGTTTCTCCATTTTCTTGTTATTTTTTTCTTATAAGTGATTCTCTTTGATATTACTTACACCTTCAGAAGAAGTCCTATGTTTTCTTTGCCCTTGGTGTTGTTTCAGCAGATCTCTCACATTTTCTCTCTGCACCTTATTTTCCTGCATGGCTTTCTTGCTGACTTTCAAGACCCTGTTACTGGTCTTCAGTCACAGGTGTCAAAGTTTCAGTCCTGGTTCCGTATCCAATGCACTTTGCTCCTTTCCCATTTTGTCTGTTTATGACAGTTTTTAACTTGGAATGCCTTTCGCATTCTCTTATCTTCTGAAGCCTCTTTTCCTTTTTAAGGCAATAATTCCTGTTTTGCCATTGCTTTTGAGAGTTTTCTGTGTAAGTCTGACATGACAGTGTCTGGCTGTCCTGCAGAAGTTCTGACACCTTTCTGTGGTTCTCATTGCCCTTGATGTTTATGGTTCAAGGTGTCAGTACATAAATACTGAGGAGATATCATGGCTTTGTAAGTGGTTTCACCATGCAAGGAACAGCTTTTCTAGTGGCCAAAGGTACCAAGTTGTCTGTTGCAAAGAACTTGGATTTTTGAAATGCTGTATGGTATTGAAAGCCTCTACATAACATCACAAAGGAAATGCAATAGTAGTAATTGTACGGAATTAACAACAACTCCACTCAACTAAAGCTAATAACTGCAAACCGGTAGAGATACAACAACCTTTTTTTGAATTAACGTTAGAAATCTCACTACTGGGATGAAAAATGTGCATTAAAAGTAACGATGAACAGCTTTATACAAACCATCTGTTCTTGTTGATGCACTGCAAGTGGTGATTTCAAACTGCCCATTTTGTGCTTTTTTCAGTTCAGGTTTTTTTAACCTTTTGAAGAAATTGTGTTTTCAAGTACATTGTTAGTTTCTGAGCTTTTACTCGTCTCATTTGAGCTGATTTTTTAGGTTTGGCTGGATTGTGTTCTCTTCTGCTTTTGCAGATGTCTCAACTGCATCTGATTTCCCTGTCACAAGCTTTTACTTTCTATGTTTTAAAATTAAATTAATGTGCAGAATAGAGCCATGTATAGCTGTAACATTTTTAATTAGTCTATGCATTGGTTGGTTACTGTGCAGTTTTCTGGAGATCAATATTGCTTTATTAATTAGAATTTATGTTCTTAATTAAAATGTTGTCTTACACTACTGGTCCACATTTAGTTCATTAGAAATAATTTCGAGGTGCAATACATTTTTTAAAAAATTTGGAGTAATTTCTCAGTGTCACCTTACACAGATTTTTAATAATTTTTCAAATCAGGATTTTTTTTTTTTGTCTCAGATCAGAAACAAGTTGTACTTAAACTTATATAGTCAGAACTGGTTCTGTGATGCATATTGCACATAAAGCATTCACTTTGTCTGTAATTGTTCTCTATGTACAATAATTGACTTGAACTTTGCAGTACTAAGAAGCGTCATCTTGTTTTTCTGAGCTATCTTAAACTAAAAAAGAAACAGAGCAGTTAATTTAAATCTATTACATTAAATTGTCAGCAGTGAATTTGACAGGTATTAATTTCATCTGTAAAAATGATGGATTAAATTTCTTTATTATCAGTTTTCCAGCTGTTATTTGGCTGCAGAAGCCGTGTGAAGATAAAAGTTTAATAAGCTTAGTTACTGGAGCTGTTGACAATGCTTTTATAGCCATGTCTTGAGATAAGGTTTAATAAAACAGTATTTTCTTTAGAGGTCTCTCTGGGACTTAGTACCTTGAGAATTAAGCTTGTCCTAGTGTTTTTTTCCTGGGTGAAATAGTGTTTATAGCATGCTTTGGACAAATAAGTCTGCGAAGTTACAGAATTCATTAACATGTATTCTTCATCTAGATTGGGGTTTTTTTCTAGGTTTTTATTTTAGACCTTAAAGAGTTTATTTCAGCCTGAGTTTTTTGTACCTCTGTATCTGTACAGATTGTTTCTCTTTCATCATCTGATGTAGTTTATTTGCATATATATGTGGATATATTGCTTCTACATTTATATGTGCATACATGTATGAATAAAAATAGACAAATACAGAAGGTAAAGCAACCTGGCAGGATAACTGAATTATGACTGATGATTTTAAATGTTATTTTTCTGTCAGCTAATTAAATGAAGAATTGAGGTTTTGGATCGTTTTCTTTTGCAGTTTTTGCACAATTAGGGCTTATTTTGATGTGTGGTTTCTTTAACAAAATCACAAAGTAGTTCAGTGATGGTGCATTATTTTTATATTCTGCCTCTTTGTTGTTTATTTATGCTCTTCATTTCCACAATAACTGCCTTTTCAACTTAAAGGATATAATTGTTAATATAATCTTATGCCTGTATAAAGGAAATTTTGTTTCTTACTTTAATTGAAAATAGTATATTGATATGCTGTGCACTTCAGAAAGTGTTTCATTCCAGATGTTTCATGTTATTGTCAAATCATATGTATGTACTATTTTCCTCTATGTTTTCTGGTCAAATTCATTTGACTTTCAACATATACCTTGTCAGCTGCTTTATGAAGAGCTGAGGAAATTGCTAGAAATGGATGCCATAACATGTATAAAACCACATAATTCTTCAATTAGAGAGCCTTCTAAATGTTTGTGTGCAATGTTTCTATACACTATGCTAATTTTTGCATGTATGCTTGTATTTATATAGTAGTTTGTCTGTATGTGTGTACTCAGGTGTTCGCAATTAATTTATGTAGACCAGAAACACCAACTTAATATCTTCTCATTAATTATGAGTACATGAGATGTTCAGTTTGTCTGCAGTCTTGCACAGCTACACAGTGTTGTCAATATTGGTAATTACAGATGTTTAATGGTAGCAAATGCTACTATTTAGAATTATTCTTCTTCTGATATTATGAATTTGCATTGAATTGTTAAAACAAAAAAAAAAAAAAATCAAATTTAATTCCAGATGAGCAACTTCTCATAGCCCAAAACTTTATTTAAGTGAAGCAATGGATAGATAGATAGTTATATCCTGAGGCAATTGGCCTCTTGTGGATGACCTAAGTGTTAAGGTGCAAATTTACTGTTTGCAAGTGTGGCACGGGCAGCTTGACCCGTCTTGCAGCCATATGTGAAGAGTTTTAGTAGGTCCATGTTAAAAGATGTTTTTCAGATAAGACACTGCAGACCACTAGCAGTCTAGAGGATTGTGGGAAGTTAAGTCTGTGGATTTCTGTCAGCTCCACACTATTTTTCAGTAAGAATCTAATGACAAGGCTAAATGGTACTCCAAAAGATAGGTTAAGTATTGTCAGCGGTTCAAAGCTTTTGAAAATTCTTACTGTGTAGATCTGAAAGAAATGGATCTGTGTGCTTAAGTTATCATGATAGTATCAACTATATAAAAAAACCCCTGATTTTTGTCAAAAACATCTGTAAATTATTACCACAGCAGCTACTGTCCACCAAGATTTTGTGTCTGTCACAGACTTTTAACAGGTGTCACCTGACACAGTGGTAATGTCATTGGTGAGTTTCAATTAAAAATACACAGAAACATAGGTTGCTGTAGAAAATAAGGTATTTTGAGGAATCCATGAGGATGGGAAATAAATTTTCACTAGGATGGATCATGAAATTCCTTTTGACTTCTAATCCAGACCATGAAGTTTCTCATTTATGTAATTCTGTGATGTCGAGAGTTTTCTTTGTGGCTACTGAAAAGGTGATTTCAGAATAAATTACATTTGTATAATTGCATGCCTTTTAATCACAAGGTGTTTATGATACTCTAGTTTAGGCTAGGATATTTTGAGAAGGACTAGGTAGGTAGCACGTGGGTTTAGGAGAGAGATTCTATTCGTTCTAGCACAGTTTGCTACCATAAACAATAAATGCATCATTTAAGTTCTTCATTGCTTATGAAGTTTCATATTAAAAACACGGCCTGTCCTTGAAAGCAGTTCTTTATTTTTCTGATGATACAAGAAAACTGGATGATTAGGAACAAAAATCTGAATAAAGGTCTGTCTTTAAATCAGTACTGTTAAAAAATAAATTAGAAATCATGAGTGTTCTTTTCATTTTTTAGTAGGTTTATGTTACTGAAACCAGAAGATAGAGAGATTGACATGACCAACTTTCTTAATCTTTTTTTGCTGAAGTAACGGGAATAGATATAAAGATTTCTCCAGTATCTTCTGTGTCCCTTTCCTTTATTAAACCTGAACAGAATCAGCTTATTACTACTGACTCCTGGGTCATTTTTGCGTATTATAAAAAATGTTATACATGCAAGTATAAATAGATTTGAAAACATAAGAAGAGACATGGTGAATATGACAACTCTTAATCTACAGTGATATTTGTTGAAAATATAATTTAATACACCATAGAAACATACTTTATTATACAAAGTCAAAATAGTTAGTGTCAAAACAGGACAAAGGGAAATGCTTGAAACAAATTATTGCATGATCTTGTTTTTCTAAAAAAAGATGCAGTGAAAAGCTGCTTATAATTTTGAATAATAATTGTCATTCAAGTCCATTGGCATCTGCAAAAATGCAATTGTTAACTGCCTAATGACATATATTTGCATAGTAATAGACTAGCTATTCTTGCTTAATTTTCTATACAAGAATAGTTATTGCTATTTCTATTTCTATCCTGTCAATTAAAATTCAGAATAATTTCTACTACCTGTGGAAGTCAGTAAAGCATTGTTTGTTTGTCTTATTTTTAATTCACCCTCTGCTTTAATTTTCATTCTATTCATTTTTCCTCTGCAATTTGTAATATATTTGGCTAATGCTACAAATGGAAGATAGCACAGATCCTATTATAGTGTCTTGAAGCAGGTTTTCTTTAGTGGAAAATGTATATCTGTTGTATAAAGACAGAGTCATGAAGTTTCATGTGGGCAAATACTTTTCACTTGAAGCGTCCTCCCATAAGTGCTGCTGCATGAACACTGGCTGCTCTTCAGTGTAAAGGTTTGATGTCGTGGAGGTCTCCTATTTTAATGCTAGAGGCTCAGTGTCACTTGAAGTCCATAACTGTTTTATCCGTAGCCTTGAATGGAAATGACTCCAAACCCAAAAATGGAAATGACACCAAATCTTTCCATTTTGCATAGTGGCAGAGGACGCAATATCACATTTACATGGGTATAGCTGAGTGCCTCTCTGAAATCTGCATCCCTAATGGCTGAGCTAAGATGGTATTGAGATTGGAGATGTGATGTGATGCCTCACATGACTGGGGGCTGCAATGGGTGGAAACAATCTTGAGCAAGGTCAAGGTTAGGGCAGCAAGAAACTTGCTTGTGTGTGAGGGCACAGCAGGGATACCTGGAGCTCTGCCTAGGGATGGATGATGACCCAGCTGGGAGTTTAGGAGGAAGATTAGCCAGTAGATAGATATGAGCAATGTTGTTGTGGGATTTTGCTACAGACACTGATCAGGAATAAAGTAAATGAGGCCTTCTTCAGACAACTAGAAGAAGCTTCATGTTTGTAGTCCCTGATCTTCCAGGGAGGCTTTACCACCACAATATCTGCTGGAGAGACCAGACAGCAGAGCAAAAGCAATCCAGTAAGTGTCTGGAGTGCACTGATGACAATTCCCCAGCACAGATGATTGAGGAGCTGATGAAGGTTGATGCTATGCTGTACCTTGTACTTACAAAAAGGTTGGGGATATGAATGCTGCAAAATTTTTTGGCTGCAGTGAACATGAAGTGGTGGAGTTCAAGGTTCTAATGGAGGGAACAAGGCAAACAGCTGCACTGTCCTGAATTCCACAGAGGACAAAAAAACCTTGTCCTTTTCAGAAATCTTGGAAGAATCCTATGAAAGGTAGTCTGGAAGACTACAGGATTTTCAGGAATCAGATCTTCTAAGCTCAAGAGCAATCTATCCTGATGTGCAGGAAGTCAAGCAAAATGGCCCAAGGCAAGCGTGGATGAGAAGGAAACTCCTGGCAAAGAAGCAGACAGGAGAGTAAAGCAGGGACAGAAGATCCAGGAATAATAGAGAGCCACTGTCCAAGCATGCAGAAATAGGATTAGGAAAGCCAAACTGATTGAAGGTGAATCTGGCAAGGTGTGTAAAGAGCAGTAAGAAGGGCTTCCACAAGTACAGCAGCAATGGGAAGGCAGCTAAGGAAAATAATGGCTCTTTACTGAATGGGGGCAACAAACCTTGTGACATAAAGCATCTGTAACATTGAGCTATTCAATGTCTTCTTTGCTTTGGTCTTGCTAGTAAGATTTACCTAGGAATCCCAGAGTCCCTGAGGCAAATGGGAAAGAACATAACAAAGACTTCTTAGTCTTACCCTCACTGCAAGAGAAATGAAAACGAAGAATAAGAAATATGTTAGTATTTCAAAAATCGTGTAATAAAGCATTTTTCTATGGATAGATTTAGAACACACAAGGGAAAATGAAGGAAGGGCCAATAGGAAGCAAATAAAGAATTTCCAGTATAAGGTCCCTACCAGAACCCTTTATGTAGTTTCATGAGTGCATGAGGATGACTTGGGGGATGTTTAGGTTGAATATTAGAAAAAGGTTTTTTCACCCAGAGGGTGGTTGGGCGCTGGAATGGGCTCCCCAGGAAAGTGATCACAGTATGAAGCCTGACAGAGCTCAAGAGGTGTTTGAAGGTGCTCTCAGGCACATGGTGGGATTCTTGGGGTTGTCCTGTGCACAGCCAGGAGTAGGACTTTGATAATCTTTGTACTTCTATTCCAACTCATAAGATTCTGTGATTCATAAGCAATAAAACAAATTAGATGGGGCTGTACTTTAGAACATTCACTAGGGTAGTCACATTTTAAGTAAATGTACATTTCCACAATGAAAGAAATTCAGAAATTGAAATTATAGGGCACATGTCTTTAAAAAGTAGTATTCCTGCAGATAAATTAATTAGCAACTGCACGTTGCAATAGTAAAAATATCTGCACAATGGACTTATTACCCCATAAAACCCAGTATATTGAAATAGAAAGATAGTTAGATAAATAGTGATGTTAAATTGATTTTTATGAGATTATATAGAGTGTTCTGAAAAACCCTAGGTTTGGTTTAAACAGGGATGATCAGAAGTAATTTATTTGAGTGAATAAATCAAAATTGAGAGTGATTAATGGTAATTATCAAGAGTTCAAAATATATTACCTTTCTGTTTTGATTACCTGATTAAACTTTATATATTTCTTTGTTATTAGTTAATATTTTCTGTTAAATATTTTCTGTTAAATATTTTCTGTATCATATTGTGCTGCTTGGGTCTTCAGCACAGTTTCCTAAATATTTCTCTTGAATGTACAAATGTTTTAATGGTGAGTGTTGCTGAAATTTTTGGGGGTATTTTTGACTTCTCAACCTTGAATGAAAATCCATGTATTTCAGTCCACATTATTTAATGTTATAAGTTAAGTAATTGCAGTCTGCTTTTAAACTGTGAAGAATTTTTTGAAGTAAAGAAAGTATATAAAAAATGTCTCGTTAGTACTAGTTTGTAGGCAGCTTAGTAATCTTTCAGTTTTCTGTAGTAAAAGATGCAAAAAGATGTACACATGCAAATTATATCAATATTTCTTTTAAATACAAGATGTACTAACATTAATTAAAATAATTAGAAAGTAAATTCAAATTCTCTTGTTGCCTTAGTAAGTGGCAGCCTGTTCAGCTTTTTCCATTCCCATGGTGTTGTTTAATATGCAGAAAGACTTTAATATGCAAAATACAAAAATCTGCTAAAGCAAAAGTAAGATTTCTATGTTAAACTTTTTAAGCTTTAGGTCAACTTACGAAAATTCTTATTTTACTGCTGTCCTTTTAGTTACTAGTTCTGGATGGTTCTTCATGAGTTACCAGATTTGGTGAGAGGAATGGGAAATCACATTTACACACTGCTATGCTATCAGTTAGATCTGGTAGTCTAAGATATCCTGATTTAGAATCATTTTTGGTCAAGAGCCATTAGTGAACTGTGTGAGTTGTTTTCATGTGTATTTTGGATGTAATGTACTTTTAATTCTGTAAATGTTGGGCACTGCAATTTTGAACTGTATCTTGGCAGTTAGGGAGAAATCACAGCACGAGAGAAAACCAGTTTTATTACTCCTTAGAATTAGGTTACATGTTAGTGAATTTTACTTAGTCTTTAATGATGTGGAGGGAGATGTTTTCAACATAAATTGGAACCATTAGCAGTTTGTGGGGAAAAGTGTTAAAACCTTATTAGGAATTGAGTTTTGTAAAATACTTGGAGGAGTTTTCATGCAACTTTAAGGGAGAAAATGTTTGGACAGATTAATCTGTTGCTCAATATCCCTAACTGTTCATTTTCAGTAGAAGTTATACCCAGATCAAGAACCACATAAAAGAACATGTTATAAGGATTTAGCTGTGTGAAGCCAAACAGTGTCTTGAGGCTAAAATATAGATGCCTGTTTCTTTACTGCCTAATTGATATCAACATTGAATTAAATAAATTCATTCTTTCATATTAGTTTCTTTAAAAGGTATGATGCAAAGTGGGTAGCAAAACCTAGGCCGCCTTTTATTGAGGAGAGTTGTTCAGTAAGAGAATTGCTGAATTCAAGCATTCAAATGACTAGCACTTTTAATAAGATGGAAAGATAGCTGAAAGAGTCAGCATGTTTCCCCAGAAAAATGATGCAGCATTTTAAGGCTATCATAGAGAATAGCAGTTTGAGATATGTATTTTCTAGTAGCAAAAGTTAATCCAAGGATATTTGCTGTCCAAGGCAGAAGAAATGTATTACAGGTACCTGATTATACATTTTTAGTAATAATAGCACACTTATCTGTGCTTTGGTGATGCACTAACATGTTGCATAAAGATTAAAACCTGGAATATGCAGCTCTTTGCGGAATGCAAGTAGTTCCTGCCATGAATTTTAAACTAAGTTTTTAGTGAAAAGGTTTGATTTGTTTTATACTTAGCAAAAATTCTGAGGTAACCTAGCTAGAGACATTTGCTTTCTCCTTTCTTGTGTATTTTTTATTATTTAAAAGCTTTGGTTTCAGGAGAGCAGCAGCAGACACTTTCAGCACTAGGGCTATATACACCAGAGCTAGCTTTGAACTGCAAAGTACAGATCTAATTACACAGCTTGTAACTGTGGAACCGCTTCTCTCTGTTCTAAATTACTTTTCCTGACTTATTTGCATAATGTAATGCACAGAGATTTTGCCATTGAAATATAATATTTCCTGACACAGTTAGGACAGGCTAAATTAACCCTCCTAAGACTATATTGCGGTCTTACAGTGTATTTGATAAATGTTTACTGACTTCATTGGGGAAAAAACATCCAACAAGGTGTTATATGTCAATTTTTAGCTAGGGCTGGTACTTTAAAAACATGTGGTGATGTACAGAGATTGCAAGATGTACAGAGATTGTTGTCTGTCTGAAGAGGTTTTTTTTGGTCAACAATTTTGCAATCACTTTAAATTTTTTCAGGTGTTGATATGTGATCATTTAGAACATAAAAGTCAATTAATTCAGGTGTGAATTATTACTTTTAAAATAGTGGCAGATAAATACCAAGGAAAAGTGCTGCAAATTAGATGTCTGTAAGAACTAATTAGATGTCTGTAAGAACTGTAGTAAGGCTTCTGGGTAGAGGACAGTTACACAATGCTTGTTTGTTATTGTATCCACAGAATGGTCTTAGGTCTTTCTGAATGAATGATTGCTATGGTGTCAGATATTGTCATACATGTAGGCAGAAGCTTGAGAATTCATAACTGAAGTTTTTTCAAGTCTGTACCAAGCCTCTGCTAGCTAAAAGCAGAAAGTTGCTTTTTCTTGTTTATACTTGATGAATTTATTGTAATTTATTGAATATAATAGGCAGAAGAGAAAGGGAACTTAGAGCATAAAATGTGATGCGGTCCCAGTCCATCTGTCCCATTCCAGTTCTTGAAGCATGTATACTGATATGAGTCAGAGTGCCTCTGACTATCAGTAAAGTTTCTAAAGTTCACAGGATTGTTTTTACACATACATTATGGCAGGCAGTAACCAGAAAGGAATATTTTATTCCTTTTTAGTTTTAGTTGTGTTTAGGTAAAAGACTCCAACTCTTTTTTTGAAATCTCTTGACATTCTTAACAGCATTTAAAAAAAAATGTAAAAACATTTATCTCAAACACTTTGATTAGTGTTTTCATGGCTTTGGAATATTGTATTAGTGGTCCTGCTGTTAACAGTGGTAATATTTAGCTGTGAGCATTGCACAGTAGTTTTCTTCTATTTGATTGGTGGTTCTTTCCTCACATAGACAAGCTGTAGCATCAGAATGTTTATCAGCCCACTATTTGTTTCCAGATCATTTAGGATGAGTTAAATAACGCAACTCTTTACATCAATGTTAATCTCAGTACTTTGTGAAGATGAACTATTTATGGCCAACAATTGTTCCCTATTTTTAAAGACTTGAGAGTTAAAAAAAAATACAACCTTCTCAAAAGCTCTTTGAAAATATTAAATACAATGTAGGCAGGATCATCCTTTAATTGCCCTTAAGTGGCATTAGTTTTCATCATTATGCCATGTATGAACTAGTTTTTGTCATTCCCATCGGGAATATTTTGTAATTAAAGTGTTTTCATTATTTGATGAAACTTTTTTATTATTATTATTTCTCATTGGCCCTGTTTCTTTCTGTCTAAAGGTGATGGTGTTTGTTCATGCTAGAAATGCTACAGTACGAACTGCTATGGCTCTTCGAGAAAAAGCAAAAAACAATGGTCATATTTGTCACTTCTTGTCACCCCAAGGATCAGAATATGGACAAGCTGAAAAGCAGGTAAGTGAATAACTTACACTGGTAGACTTTTCAGTCTTGGAATTGATATTTTTTTTACAAGACAATTCAGCATGGAAATAGATGCAGCATTTTTGAGCTTCTGGGAAGATTTTGCTTTGAAAAGTCAGGTGAAGTTGCTGAATTGATTGGGGGAACAGAAGGAGTAATAGTAAAGGAAGAGCGAAGTCCTCTTATTTCAGTTTACTAAGATAAAACTGATAATTGTTGTGTTTTATGCAACTTGCGCTACTTGACAGTAACCTACGTGTTTGCACCTCAGGAAGTCCTTAACCACCAGTTTCAAAGAATATGCCAGTATATCTGCTGAAAAAATAATTCTGGAACAATTCTTAATTCTGTACTGTGTGTGGCATTTATGTTTGGTGATATCAACTGAAATCTAAAGATTAGAGTTAGCAGTGTCTTTTTAACATCCCTTGAAAAATGAAGTTTTTTCTCCTTCCACAATTGATTTCTCCCCATGAACATAGAGGAGATACTTACTGTAAAAGTTGTAATACATGTGTGAGATACCTTCTTGCACTGGCAAATATATCGATAATCTCTTCAGTGTTTTGGACGTGTGAATTAGAATATTCTGAGAGTTTTAGGTTCTTGTGTCTGTCATTAGTTGTAATAGATACTTTGTTATATACCTCTGAAGAGAATGTGAAAAGATTCATTCATTCTTAGCAATTATGAATGGAGCATAGATGTTACAGTTGGTAGAATCAGATTTCTGAAACGTAGAGAAATCAGGATAAATTAAGTTCTGACAGCTATAATAAATATTTTAAGACTATGCTCTTATAAGTTGATGTCATTATAGTTCATAAAATAGCATATTTTAAAGCCCCTCTTTTTTCTAGTAGATGCTAGTATCTGCTGCATTATAAAAATAACATCAAACCTGAACTTGGAGACCCCTTCTACTATAACTACTATAGTTACTACAATTAATGCTGAACTCCTTTTCATTAGATAATTAGAACAAAATCTGAAGCTCTTCCTTTATTAAAAATAATGTTAGTTTTTAATGGTAATACAAGAAAAAAAATTAAGCTATTGAAAGTACAGAAAACTGAATATTGAATTGAATATTGAAAATACTAGTGCTTATTTCGACAGTCAAAATTAAGAAAAATAAAAAGAATGCTAAAAAAATAAGAAAAATTTTATGCTTATTTCTGCAGTGCATATTTTGTGAGATATCTGTCAAAGAAGTATTCATCCAGCTCAATGTGTATGTCAGTGAAAACAGCTCCTGCATCTTTAGTTTTACTTTTCATTAATTATTCAAATTCATTAGATTAATTAGAAATTAATCAGATTAATTAGAAAGCATAATCCTGTGTCGATGGAAACCACAAAACTGTCACAGAGAAAAGTCCTAAACCCATTTGGAATAGGGTTTTGATGTGCAATAACGCATATTACTTGTGGTTATAGCACTAGATTTCATCTTGGAGGCAATGCATCGTATGCTCTGTACTGGAAAGCACAGACAAGAAAGTGGAGGAGAAGGAGTTGTGTTCTCTGTTAGGTTGACCTTTGGCTGTGCAGAGCCCCACAGTGAAACTGGATGTGGGCAGCTCCTGTCTGGTTCAAGGTTAGAGCAGGAAGGAAGGGTCAGACAGGTTCTGGTTGAGATCTGTTGTGGACTATCTGTGCAGGCAGACCTAGCTGTTATGACTTACTAGTGGATACTTGTAGAAGAAGAAAATACAGGTGACCTTACCCCTGGTAAGCAACAGCTGTGTTGATACAGCCTCACCCCTAATGAGACACAGCTATATCCAATAAAGATAAGTGTGATAAAAGGGCCTCAGTGAGCTGGTGAAGAGAAGTCATGATGAGGAAGATCATAAAAGAAGAGGAACTGTGAGGAAGAAAACACAAGAAGATCATAAAGAAGAAAGATCCTAGAGAGAGAAACTCACTGCTGTGAAATCAGTCTGCAGTTAAAGCCTGTTGTTAAAACCTGCAGTTCATAGCCTAGCTAGGTAAAAGCCTGCATTCAGAATCTGCAAACTAATACATGCAGTCATAGCTTAGCAGGAAATAGACAGCAGTCAGAGCTGCAAAAAAAACCTACTGTAGGAGCTTGCTGCTGCAAGTGAATAGTTGGAGTCAGGAGAGCTGAGCTGTAAAGAGGAATAAACCAGGACCCTTTTCATGCTGTGATAAACAAGAAGTCTGTGTCTTGGCTCATTTCTACCCTCTAACAAGAGGGCTGCTGCAACAGATACTGGCAGAAGTCTCCCCTCTTTATTTTCAACCATTATCTGGCATTATTCAGGACACCCATGAGGTTCATAAGCTACAGTTAGAGATAGCTTTTGAGTCCAACCAGGCCCCTACTTTGCTACACAAGAATTGGTGACAACCATTTCCATGAATGGCAAATTTCATTGTAGGGATTGAGCTCAGTATTCAGAGGAGTGCTGTGATAGTGAACACTGAGACTTAGGACTGTGGCCTTTGGGAGAGGAATCTTTGGCTTATTTAGAGTATTACACAGGAGAATCTACTGGGAAGCTTGCTTGAAGCAGTCAAATCTCTCTGTTTTTACACTAAAGAAATGGCTTGCGTAGGGAGGTGTTCACCTTAACTAAAAGCAGTGATGACTTGGAATCATGATTCAGAAAGTGAGGAAGAAACTGGGAAAGAGAGAGGTAAATGAGTACTTAAGTTGTAAGCTTTACATGCTATTCATAAAAATGCTAGTAAAATATTGCCACTATGTAGGTTCATGTGAAATGTACTTGTTATTCGAAGGAAACTCCCAAGAGAATTTGAATTCTTATGTGGGAATGCTACTCTTTTAATATGAAAATGTAAGCATCATCCGTTTTCAGGAAAAGCTGTAGACAAGATCAGTACTAACAGTACACACTTCCAAGTGTTCTTACAGAGAAACTTGAGGAATGAAAATGTAATGTGTGAAATTATAGAATCTTTCCCAGTAGAATTATAAAAATTCTTATAAGTCAGTATCTAGGAGGAGTGTGGAAGATGAGGCAAAAGGCACTTACAAACCAAACTGGTGATTATTGTCTGAGAAAGCAAGAACAAGAAATGTAACTCTTAATAACAGAACAAATTTATAAGCAGATAAGAAGGAGGTGTGAAGATCAGTGTCCTGGTTCCATCCAGGACTGAGTTAATTTTTTCAGTGTCCAAGAGGCGACCTGGAGGTTATTCTATGCCAACTCACATCATTGCTGGGGGCAGCAGGGAGTGTCTTCTGGGGAGAAGGGGTTCCTTCTGGTCATGTAGGTGTAGCAGAGTAGTCTGGTAACACCAGTTCCAGCAATCACAGGGGAATTGTTCCCCTCTTTCTTGTACCCTGTGTCATTAGTGTTGCTGCTGTTACTGTTTGCTTTCTTCTCTTATTGCTGTTTCCAGTAAGTTGTTCTTATCTCAACCCATGATCTTCACCTTTTGTGCCTCCAATTCTCCTGTGGGAGGGGGAGAAGCAAGCAAGAAGTGCATGATTTGGAGACTCTCAGTGGGGAGCAGTAAATTGGGGATTTATCACCCCTAAACCATGACATATAACAATGAATGAGAGGGAATTGTGTTCTCAAGCAAGGATCATATAACCTTCTTGTGTCTGTCTTGAGTCTTGCAATGGCTATGAAGAGACAGAAGAGCTCATTAAATTCTTCCAGTGGTCAGTATATATCATATGTACATATTACATGTGTGTAAATTCAGATTATTTTACTTCTTGTGCATGTAATTATGATGTAGATATTGGGGGAAATATAATTTTCATTACTATTGTTAGTATTTTATACAAATTAGATACTGCAACATACTTAAGGACTCCTTCTTAAGGACTGACAGACGTAAGCAAATTAATAATGGGAATACAAGAGTGAAGTCCTAGTTGTACTGAAATCGGTAGCAAAACACCCCCAGAAACTTTTCCCAACATACTTCCACTTGTCTTCTTTCAGGATCCATCCAACAAACAAAGCTAAATTATATTCATTTTATTTACAATAAAAATTAAGTATTGTGTTGATTCTGGCTCTGTTGCCTAATACCTGTTGTCTGCAAAAGGAGTTTTCACGATATTGAGGGAATATGTGTTCTCTGTTCATCAGAAACTTGCTGTTTAGACTGAAGTAAATATACTGTATTGAAACAATTATGTCACAGCATGTGTTTTTGAGGCATATTTTTATTTAGCACAATAAAGATACTAATCAAATAAGATATATAGTCTGCCAAGGCAGCAACTGTGCATAAACACCCATCAATAATCATAAAATGAGTAATATGCCAGCAACATTTTGCTGAGCAATTAAGGCTCTTACATATGAAGACTTATGAGTACACCAAAGATTTCAGTGATTAGAGCATGTGGTGGGTTGTTATTAAAACTATAGCTGTTCAATCTAAATTTTCTTTTTCTTTGTTAGCAGTAAATATTTTCAACAGAGGTAGCTTTACTAAGAGCAGGTAATATGTGCGTCTTCCCAAAGGGTTTTACCGTCATGTATTTTGTCATAGGATCTTTCAACGCCAATATTTTTAAAAATTTCAAAGTGTAATTGATAAAGACACAAGGCACAGTGAGGTCAAGCTGGGTATAAAGAAGATGGGGTTTTTTTCCTTAACTTTCTGCTTTCTTCCCAATAACCCATCCTGGAATTAAACATCAGAGGCTGGAATAGCTCTGTCTGAATCAAGTACAATGCACATCTACATTCAGGTACCCTGAAAGTGTAGAAGTTTTCTCCTTTGGTGGTAGTTCTGATGCTGGAGAGCTTTACTGGCTAAGGTACACACTTCAGTACCACATAGGTGTACACAGAGAGCCTGCATTTACAGGCTTCAGTGACTGTCATCAAGAACTGTATCTGTACACTTTTCTACCATTACAACTGTTGGGAAAAAAAAAAAAGAAAACGTTATTGCAGACAACTATGGATCTAAACAGAACAAGTCAGAGTTGTAGAAATACTGCAGGGACACACTAATGGATTCATAGTTTTTGTGTACAAGAAGGACCAGCTGTTGTGAAATGTTTATAATGTGATGTAGGGAATTGAACAAGGCACAAAATTCTGTTTGAGCTCCAATAACAATTTCTAAAATGTTTATAGCCTTGACATGTGTAATTCTTCATGTCTGAATTGGCCTGCCTAGTGCTCTAGACCCAGAATCTTACGCTAGTTCTCTTCACTGATGCAAATTTTTTCCCTGAGGAATTTTTTATTCATTTAAATAGCAAATTATTGTTGTTAGAGGTAGATCAAGCTACTCAGAAAGTCTTTCAGTGGCAAACTTACAGTGGCCAAGAGATTGTACCGGGAAGAGCGTTCATACTCCTCTTCCTTAGGCATTTGCTGTTCAGAGAAACTGTTGCTCTAGACAGACTGTGTGTCTGACCTGGCACAGCAGTTCCTGCACCTTATACTGTAAATCAGATACATCTTATGCAATAAGTTGAATATTAACACAATAAAGCATGGCTTTTAAGAGCTTTTCTGGGTTCTTTTTAAAATCCATTCTCCAAACATGACCTAGTTTCTTTGTTCCTGATACCTCCAAGCTCATCTGTAGGTGAGCCAAGGAACTGATCTGTCCTTGCAAGCACTTGCCATTCCTTCAGAGTGTTTCTGATTTCAAAGCTGTACCTTTAATCAGCATGTTCATGTTTTAAATTTTTGATCACTGGTACAGATATTAAATATCCATAGGTCAAACTGGATCTCTGAAGAACCTCATTGACATTCTGTCATGTGAAAGTTCCTATATACAATTAATCTCTTTGATCATCATTGCCTGAGTTTAATCTCTTTAATAAATGAAATTCATTTTATATAGTACTTAATTCCCAATGCCTCACCATATAAATGAAATTTCTGACAGAAGCCTAACTGTATTATATCAGTGCTGTGTGATGCAGAGTGATTAATCTAAGCTTCATAATGATAATATCATGTTTGTCTGACAAGAGCTATCTTATATAAATCGATGTTTATTGGCACTGTTCCCAAATTTAGCAGACAACAGGCCATGCAGTCTTGCCATTTCATTTGACATGAAATTTAGCAATACCTGGAAGAGAGTAATCTTGATAAAGTAATACAGTCCTTATTTTGTATTCTGCATGCAGTTTTCGCTGTAAGGGATGAATAACATACTTAGAATCATCTGAAATCCAGTATATGACTTACAAGAATAAGTAATACTCATATCATGCATGTTCTAGTCTAGTCACAGCAAATGGAAGTGCTACTTCACAGGATGAACTAAAAAAATAGAATAGTTAAAAGCATTGTATTCTTTACTGGCCTTAAAAATCTGAAAGCAATTACTAATCCTCTTAATTATCTGTCAGATATTTTTAAACTATTAGAAATTAATTTTTAGAGAGCATTCATCAAATATTTAATGTGTAATCATTTGTCTGGCATTTAATTATTTCAGAGCAATCCTCATTTTATTTTTGTTTTACTAATAACATATCTAATATTTGATATGCCATTAAAAAAACTATAAAAATAAAATGAGGATATGTATTCAAATACATTAGGCTATAATAAATGTCAAACATATATTGAAGTTTCCTATTTGTTTTATAATTGCTATATTTTTTTACTTTTGAAAAATATTTGCTAATTATCTCTCAGAGAAGGGAATGAAGCTCTCTGTATTTCTTCATGGGATATTTTATTCTGTAGTGCTCCTTGAAGGTCAGAGACAAAATTCATTATAAGATGTGGTCCTAACAATTCACAAGTTAAAGAAAAATGTGTTCTGTATAGAGTGATTCCACTGTTTTAATGAATCCTGAGCTGTGGAATTTAGCAATGTTATTCAGATGGACACTTAGATTTTGGGGAGGCCTTTTTACAGGGGGATGTATTGTGAGCAATAGAAAAATATTGCTCAGATTTTTTAGCAGTATTCCTAGGATATTAATGATAAGTATTAACTGTTGTAAACTGAAATAAAAAGTTGACATGAACAATAGATTTCTTTTTGCTTTTGCTTTTCCTGACCTTTAAAAAGGAAAACTACTTGAAGTCTGATGTATATTTCTGTTATTATAGTAGTTACTTTTTACATGTCATTCTAAAAATTGTATTTGCACAGCTTTAAGTTTGTAGTCTATTTTCAGTTTGATGCTCTGTGTAGTCCTGTGTATTGTTTACAGTCTGCTGGAATTTTCTAGTGTTTTCATTTTGAATCAGAAGGTATAAAATATATGGCATAGATTGAATTCTGTTATCAACTATATTTCTGAAAATCGGTCTCTTATCCAAGGATTTCAGACTTGTTCTCTTGTTGCTCTGGCTCTGATAGTTACAGCACTGATGTAACAAGTAACAGTCTTCTGCTATCCTGTGAAAAAATAAAATGGGGCTTATTCCCCCCCCCAGTCTATGGGCTTGATCATATATTCTGTTTTATCTATCATGAGTGTCAACTTGATATGCAACAATACTTAGTTTCATCCTGTTTATCACTGGAAAGCCACCTCATGAATATTTGTTCTACTTCCAGAAGCTGCACCACATTAGTAATGGATCTCCTAGAAGAAAAATGGGTTAGAAAACCTTTTTCTAGAATGCTCTCTGAGGTTGCAAATACAGCTGACAGGGGTGCTGATGGTTTTCTTCAAGGAACGACTAAAAGACATTTTATGCTTTTGTACAGAACTTCTCAGCTATTTCAGAGTTATTCAGGTTAAAATCAGTAATGGATTTAACCTCTGTAAATATAAGATTTAATGCCTTTTCTTACTAATCCTCCATGGAAATGCTCTGATAAACTCTGGGATAGTGTTTTGCCTATAGCATCCCCTTTCATTGTTGACAAAATTTCCTATTAAATACTAAATGTGTTCAGTAAGATCATTTGAAACTGTTGTCATATTTATAACATGATTAAACTTCTCTCCTTAAATGAAGTCTACCACAGTCTTCTGCAAGGTAATGCAGTCTTTGCATTCAGTAAATTCAGACCTTAAGGTAAATAAATTTGTTTAAATGTCGTATTAGTGCTTCAAAATATAGACACTGAAATTCAAAGTCATACTGTTTAAGAGAATGTCTTTAATAGGTAATTCTCTTTAATTCTAAGACTTCTTTTAAATTACTGATTAAAATATACTGAAACTTCTTTCCCTGTGGGATATGGGAAGAATATTAGGCCAATAGAGATTCCTTGACATTACTTACTGTAATGAGTAATTCTAACAAGTTATTTGGTTGCTGCTGCAGTTACAGGGGTTTGCACAGTCAGTAGCAGCATATGTGTATTTTTTTTCCTTTTAAAATCAGCATAAATGTTGATATTACTGTAAAACTAACTGATTTAAATAAGTGAATGTATTAAAGGTCTAATACATTTTCCTACTTCCCTATGCATTCTTAGCTATTTCTTATTCTTACATAAGCATTTGGGATCTCTTTGTCTTTCCTGAAATTTTAACTTCAATCTGGGCACTGAGAGAGAAAAGCTATGCAACATTCCTTTTTCCTTTGACTGTGAAAAATCTCCTTCAGTTACCTGCTAGGATGCTTTAACATGTAAACCAGATCAAGAAGTTTGCTATGTCTTTTCCCAGTAGTTATTAATTGATAGCTTCCCTGGATAGGAGGATTTCAACTTATTGAAATATTATTCATTGTATCAAGTACATTTGGATATCAAATACCTATTGTAAAGAAACAAATTACTGACTTCTGAGACATTTGGGAGGGAAAAGCAAAAACAAAGCCAGTATGATTGTTTTAATATTCACAAGTTTGAGGACCAGGACTGCACTCTTTGTACTTCAGCAGCAGAGCCTACTACCTGCTTTTCATTTTTGCCAGCGCTTGTTTTCACCATGAGTAATCAAGTTCAGGTGTATATTAAAAATATGTGAGGTATCTTGAGAGGATAAAGCTCCCTTTTCTTCATTTTATTCTGTCATTTAACAGCTTCAAAGGCAGACAATATCTGGTTAGTGGTGAGCACTCCAGCAAGAAGAAATTATAAATAATATTCAAGTCAGCATAAGTGCTCTCAACCTTAGCCCCTTTTCAGCCAAAAGAGCTTGACTGGTTCAGCCAGTTGTTTGCAGCTGCTTTTATTCCCTGGAGATTGTTCTAGAGAAAAAAAAATAAAAAATAAGGCAGCTTAATTTACTACTGACCCTTAGGTCTTGCTTCCTTTTTCAAAATGTGCCCGGTTAGTTCTAGTTTGCAATGTGTAACCTTATGCAATATGTTCACAGTATGACTATAGACAACAATTTTTCAGGCACCTGTTCCATATAAGATGCACCAAACCATACTGACAAATGCTTCTGATCACATGCTGTTTTAGTACCTTTGTATGGAAATCATATGCTGACAAGAAAATAATGTTTAAAGAGATCCTATCTATTTAGAAATTAATTTGTCAGGAAATAGTGTAGCTAGAGTAATTATTAGTAATGAAGAGTAATGATTGAAAAGTTAGTAACAATTTGGAAGATTTCTGCATTGTACGCTGACAGTCAATGCTGCTTGTTGGTCAGTTGTACTTCGTATTTCATGGTAATTATATTGTCCTCCAACAGGCTTGATGCTGTTCAGTGGTGGACATTCTTTTAGAAAACTTGTTTGATTTCTTCTACAGTAAATAAGGAAAGTAAATTCTGCAAGGTCTGGTGAATTGTATTTGATTTTAGGTTTTTTTCTAGCATCACACTTAACTTATAAAGGTTCGTCACAAAGTACTATTCTTCAGGGTTGTAAATTAAAGATGCAGTGTGTTGGTTTTTTTAAGTGGTTGGTGACTGCTTTAAAGATTCAGGCCATCAGAGAACACCCTTTGTAGTTGTCTTTACTGAAATAAAATTCAGAACAAAACCTGTAGTTCACAGTTATCCTGTAGAATAAATATATGTTCTTTCTTCTGGAACTGTTTGATGTTTTTCCTTCAGAGTATCATTGCTAACTGACTGTGTCCCTTTTGCTCCCTGAGGATTCATGTAATTTTTTTTATATTGTAAAACAATGAATGTATAGGATAACTGTGCCTTTTAAAAAAAATTAAGTTTGACCCATTATAATTGAAAAATACATGTTCATAAACATCTAAGTTGACAGAAAACATCACTGCAATTTTGGAAACTGTCTCACACTGTCTTTTTAAAATCATGATTAGAATAAGTGCAAATACATGGATTCACCAAGGTGTTTTTAGATGCTTGATTAAGTTTTTCATTTAGAAAACATTATTTTATGAACAAATGGAGAAAAATATTAAATTTCAGTTCATAGTCTTGATTTCATTTGTTTTCAAAATAATAAAGCTTTTCAAATATTAGTTTCATTATTGTTTCATGGAATTGTTAAGGTATGTATGTTGTCTATTTCAGTTGTCATCCACTTTCTACTTCCAACTACTACAAATACCGTCATGTAGGCAAATGTCATTAGGCTTTTTAACTATTCCTTTAGTTTATTTGCACAAGATACAGAGTTGATCAGAACTGGACAGAAGTGTTTTTGCATTGAAGCTGGCAATGACATCTAATTAAGATGAACTGGGAAATAATGAGTAAAATGGGCACATACTTTTAAGACTTTTAAATGAAGGAGTAATTAGAGGAAAAAAATAAAGAGGGAGTGATTTCAATTGGATCCACATTCCAGTAATTCCACATACTGAGAGCCAGAGGTGCTTTGGAGAAAACAAAATAACTTTAAAAAGTAATTAAGAGTACTTCTGGAAAGTTGTGAAGATTTATTTTTAGAGAACTGCCAAATATTTATTGCCATGTATTTCTTCTTTCTGTAGTCTAAGTTTTATTGCATGTAAAGTCAGTCTCTGTTTTTTATATCTTTTATATCTTTTATGGAAGCCTTGGTATCTGCAAGATTCGTTGTACCTTCTTTTATCTTGGTTATTTTGAATTCTTCTCAAGATCCTTTGAACTGTAATTTCAAAAGTCAGACAAGAATCAGAAGAATCCCTGCTTGCTGGGAGTCATTGTCTTGGAGGAAAGCGTTTTGTTGTATATAGCCACAAACTGCTACTCTTTATTTAGAATGTACCACTGCATGTCACCTTTATCAAAGTGAAGTTAGAATTTTCCCTAAATTTTGCCAAATCTCTTTTAAACAACTCAGTTATTTCAGAAACTTTTTTACCGTTGCATCAAAACCAACAGAAACTAAATACAGAGCATTACCCAAAAATTTTGATCACACAACTGAGATTTTTTGAATGAACATCATATAAATATGCATTTGGATACATCTTTCTCCATATACCATGTTGTAATTTTTGGCTTATTTGAGTAAAAAACTAGAACTAGAAATTATGTATTATGCTAATGGGAACTAGACTAACAGCATCATGTTTTTGACACGTGTAGAATATACACAGGCTGGGCATGAACTATAGTGAAAACTGGTAGTTGACAAAATTAAGCTTACTGTGTATTGTGAAAGGAAAATAAAATTGCTAAAAATATGGAAGGCAGATTTGGAAGTATAGCATTTGTGACAAGATGCTGGAAGAGTGCAGATAGGAAGACAGCACTATTAGGAGACTTGTGAATTTCAGTGTTGAACTATGAATTCTTAAAAAAATTAGTGTTCCCCATTCCACCTGTCAGACCTCCATCTCTGGATAATAACAGTGCAAGCAGATAATTAATTTTAGCCAGCAAAGCTAAGAAATGAAAAAAAAAAAATTCTAGAACTTGAGAAGCACTAGAATATTGAAACGTGTTTGAAGCATTACTGAAAACAGTTATTTGTATGTAGGTTTTGCTGTACTGTGATGGTTTTCTGCCTCTGGAAGAAAAATATAGAAGGGATTTCAAAATTTTTTGCACAGCTCACCTGGTGAGTCTTTTCAGTGACAGAAGGCAGAAATTTTGAAAATGTGAGTCACTGAAATGGATGTGAACATAGGCCAGCCACCAAATTCCTTAAATAGGGGAAGATTTTAAAGAAGCTTAGCAAGGGTTCTAAAAAAAAAAAAAAATATTAAATTGTCCGTGTTTCCCAGTATATACAACAGGACTAAAAACAAGATGAGGTTTTCATACCTAAAACCAAGTTAAAAAACAAAAAAGATACTTTTCCCTATCAAAAAAGATCTTCACACAAGAAAAATAAATACTTGTTACCTGGCAAAAGTTGTTACGTGTGCAGCTGCTGATTGCCTGAACTCAGCAAGACCTGAAATAATCCACGCTGCACACCAGCAAAATACTTGTGACCAGAAGAGCTTGCAGCATCTTTGTTCTTTGAGGGGCGATATTTGCTGGTTGCTGCTCAGTTTTCACTTCTAGTGGGGGTTTTTTCCCAAATAAGGAAATGTAAGATCTTATCTATTTGAATGAAGATCTTTACCAGCATTCTTTAAGAAGCCTTGTTGATTTCTGCTAACTGCTTGGAGGATCTGTCTTTTTCTATTGGGAATGTTGTATGATCTCAGAGTGCCAGCACTAGGAGATGAAACCTGAATTTGCTGTCATTATTGCTGTGTTTAAGGTTATGGCCTCTAGTTAGTAATTAATGTGCTAGGGATTCCTCCCTGTCTTTTTTTTCTTTTTCTAAGACAAAAACTGTGACTTGCATGTTTGGAAGTTCTAAAATATTGAGAACTGCTGACAAAATGCTAAAAACCTAATACAGGAGAGCAAACTCTGAGGTTCTTGAATTTGGTACCAAAAGCATTGCAAAAGCCTTTCAAAACTCTGTGTAATAATGATAATAAAAGTTGGGGAATCAAAGGCTGTTGCATCACGGATGAAAAATGCTGCACATTTCTTTCTGTGATGGTACCTCTGGCTTTGATATGCATGAATTTTGTAATCAAATGTGGAATTCTAGGGAAAAGTCTTTGATTCTAGTGATCACTTTTTTCCAAGGTGTGTGCTCTGTATGTTTATCAAGGACAACAATCAAAAATCTGAAGTGTTTGAAACTGTTAATATTGTATTTCCCTGCTTTCATTTAAACTGTAGTATTGCTGAATAATTGAAGAGAGTCCTATCTGGTTTACAGTTGAAGGATCTCATTGGAAAACATACTAAAACTAATGGAAAATAGACTGTTGGCTTTGGAGTAAGCCCTGAGGACACAACTTAATACAGCAAAAAATCATGTTTCATAGAGAAAACACAGCACAGTGTTTAACTTTCGCAGATGTGGATATTCTGCAAGCTTCTAGAACCGAAAGCAATAAGAAAATGCAAATTTGTCCCAGTGAATCAGGGATTTAAAACACTTATATAGATACACCAGTATTGCTTATAATTCTTTTAAAGATCCCTTACACTCAGAAATTACTTTCTGGGCTTTTTTTCAATTGTTATAGCTTAGTTAATAAGTGTTTGCACTGCTTTGTAACATTGAAAACATACCCAGTTTCTTCCTCCATTGGCCTGTAGTTACAAAACAGCTGTAATAGTTATTTTCAGGTGTTCCCTTGGGTTTTGTTCCTCTGAGGGGGCATATTCCTTGAAGTAACCACCAAGATCTTTTGTCTAAGGAAAGTATCCAAGATGATTGTACTAAGAGACTCCTGTACTTTTTAGAGTGCTATACAGGTCTACAATTCTTTCATATAGCATCACATGTTTACTGAGTTGGCTGTCGTAGCCCTATTTATTTATTTTTCCTACCTGTTCCAGTTTCTTTAAATTTCAAATTTTCACACTTGTGAGGAAAACAGATATTGAATGAAAACAGATTATTTTCATAACAAAATTAAAAGGTGAAACACTGCCAGAAAAACCCACAACTCTTAATAAACCTGTAAAAGGAAAAATAAAGTGATAGTTAACAACCTAAAGAGTATAGCTGGAGCATATCAGAAAAAACAAGCTCTGAAAAAACAAGCTCTAAAAAAAAAGATGCTGTCTATGTAGAAATTTGTGTTCTAGGTAGAAGCTTTCATCATGTAATAGAACTAGTATTGGTAAATTGTTGAGAAATAATTTAATCAAAAGCAGTATATAAGGTTATTTCAGTTATGTATATTTGAATTCCAACTATCAAAAAGGCTTTGGTTTTGGGAGAAATAATTGATTACAGGAAAATGATGCTGTTATAGATTGAGCCTAGCAACCTCTTCATTAGAATTTAAAATATCTTCAAAGTATTGTCCTAGTGTGGAAATAAATGTGTCCTAAAGTAAGGGAGGTGAAACATATCAGTTACAATTTTAAGAAAACAAGGCAAATGGAGTTTTTTATTTCATTTTTTGACTCATCGTTTTCAATCCTGAGTATTGAGAGCCACCTTGTGGCCCTACCTTTTCATGCACATAAATGATGCTGATTTTATGGTCGGTAAAGGCCCTTGATCCTTGTTTCACTTCTGAGCATTTTGATTACTGAGAATTAAAATATGTTCAACTTTCAGGCATTTGCCTGAGGTGCAGCTCTCTTCTTGACCTGAGAGATGGGTTCTTTACATTTGTATGAAATTTCTAAGTTAATTTTTTTTCTTATTCACTTCTTTAGTCTTTCCTTTTTCTCTTCTTGCATCCATTAATAGATGATATTATAAAACGCAGGACAGAGAAGATATAATAGTGTAATAATTATAATGCATAATGTGTTTTTATTGTACATATACATATTTACGTGTAATAATACAGACTGCATTCACTTTTTCTTAAAAGATATAAAATTTCTTGAACAATGCATATTTTAGGAAGCTTAAAAAATTGACAGTTTTAAGCATTTGTCTATGTCTGTTAATCATTGTTATGATTACCAGAGTAACACTTAATAGCAAATAGGATAAACAATATCTATATCATTCAGTTTTGTATTTACCCTTATAAAATATATGTGTGAAATTAGCTTTAGGCTTTGGAACAGGGATTAGTTGGAGAAAATGCATGAAGATTAATTGATTACACTTGAAAACAGATTTTCCAAATGGCTTTATGAGTTTCTGTCTTTTTCTCAGGGAGAGATATGACTATAAAGGGGCTGATGTAAATATGGGAGTTCATAAGTTAAAGCTATAATCTAGATTTCCTTGAGTTCAGTTTTCTGTTCTGTAATACAAATTATATACTGTGTTTAATGGTGGAGGTTGAAAGAGGGCCAATACGCTAGAAAACATTTTCTTTTTGGATTTTGTGGGGCTAGGAGTGAAATTCTTCAAAAAGTTTATATTTACTTCTGGTATTATGGAAATCTCTTTTCCCCTATGACTGAACTTATACCCAGGAATTTCAGACAACTTTGGGATTTCACAGTCAACTCATTTTATGAAATGCAAAAAATTCTGGAATTTTGCTCTCAAACTAAAAATTAAACCAACAACTGTAGAAAATTGAACAGGTAAGAAAAAAATCTGTGCAATCTTAACATCTCTTATCCTTTTTCTTCTTAGGGAAAATTGAGATTAACTAAGCATTTAATCCCATAATTTGTCTCACCACAGTTTGGGAACATTTCAGTTGGAGAATGTTCTTACCAGCTTTGCCACATGGAGAAAAAGTGGTTTTTGTCATACTTTCAAGTAGCACTGTGACCTGTACTGAGTCTGGTGATGCCAGACTGTGAAGCTATGCATCTGTTTGTCCACCACAAAGGAAGTGCTATAGGAATGTAATTTGGGGTTTGCATAATTACCTTTGAGGGTTCTAACAAGTCTGAAGTGAGTTTGTGATAAGTAATGTCCCCTGATTAAGTTGCCATTGTCATCAATAGAAAGAATGTAAAGTCTCTATTCCTATTTTTACTATGATGTGCCTTAGTTCTGTTATGTTCAACATTTAAAACGTAGGATGCTCTGATTAATTTTAATGTGTGAGTATCAGAATAAGCAGACATTAGTGTGAAGGCAGATAATTTAAGTTCCAATTTATTTGGAATATGGAGTGATAATTAAGAGCTATTAGTGATATGTGCCATCTGGGAGTGTTGGGAAAATGCCACCTGAGTCAGTTACAATAGAAATTCGTTGCAATGGAAAGTTATTTGAGGGTTTAATTTTTCTTTTATTCTTTCCAGAATAATTCTTGTTCATTAGTCTAAATTTGAAACATGGAGTGCTTTTCCGGCTAAAATTATAGCACGTGGGTTTCAGGAGACTGCACATGGTAACTACAATGTGTGATGTGTCTGAGCTGCTGTTGTAGTTGGTGAAGTTCAGTGCACTTCAGGCAGTGGAGCCAAGAGGATGCCTGAGTTCATCCAAAACGGGGAAGCAGAAGCTCTGCACAGGCTCTGCTGCCTGATTCCCACTGACTGTGCAGGCTGCTCAGACTGCTCCTGCAGATGTGCAGATCTCTGTGTAGACATTTGTAGAGTTTTAATCTCCAACTGAACCCTGCCATATCAAGCTGATGTCAGGTGGCCTGTCACAAATGGTCAAACAGTTACTTAGAGATATTTCTCTGCACCAGGCAGCATTAGCCTCTTACCTTCCTCTTACTAGCAGCCTGCAGATTAAATAAGTATGATGGAACTAACTGCTTATCTTAAGTGATACCTTCTCAAAGAAGAAATAGAGTAGGCAGTATGTTCTAGATTGATCTCAAGAATGAAAAGGCTATGTCAAGATTTTTAAGTCATCAGTCCATTTCTATAGGTATTATTAGAAAGACTAATAATATTATAGAAACAGGCTCAGTAGGTTTCCCTCTAGCAACTGGTCCCTGGGGTCAGCAGAGATACAACCAGTGTTACAGGTAAGCATGGCTCCTCTTCTTCCATTCCATGTAAAATTTGACAACAGAATTGGCAATTCCATGTTTGGAGCTTCAAAATCAATTTAAAAAAATAGCCAATATCCAAACATAAAATTACCAGGAGATACCTTTGTTGAATAACTTCTGACAGGCTGGAATATGCAAAGTAAAATACTAGATATGTAAACCAGTTAGATATAGATATGTAAACCATTTATTAAAGATATTATATGCTATGATATGATTCATATGATATGATATCCAACTTTGCTTTGCAGTGTGACTATGAGCTTGCAGCGTGCCCAGGTGGCCAAGAAGGCATCCTGCCCCATGTCAGCAATAGTGTGGCCAGCAGGACCAGGGCAGTACCCCTGTACTGGTGAGGCCAGTACCCTTGGCACTGGTGAGGTCACATCTCAGATCCTGTGTGCAGTTTTGGGCCCCTCATTACAGGAAGGACATTGAGGTGCTGGAGCAAGTCCAGAAGGGCAGCTGACTTGGTGAGGGGTCTGGAGTACAAGTCCTATAAGGAGCAGCTGAGGGAGTTGTTCAGTCTGGAGAAATGGAGGCTTGGGCGAGCATTATTCCTAAATAATCCTGAAAGGAGGTTGTGGCTAGATGAAAGTCCACCTCTTCTCCCAGGCAACCGGTGATAGGACAAGGGAAAATGTCCAGAAGTTGCACCTTGGGAGGTTCAGGTTGGACATGCAGAAAAACTTCTTCACCAAAAAGGTTGTCAAGCAGTGGAACAGGCTGCCCAGAGAAATGGTGGTCCTACCATCCCTGGAATTATTGAAAAAAGAACTGGATGTGGCACTTCACAGTGTGGTTTAGTGGGCATAGTGACATTAGGTCAAAGGTTACTTGATGATCTTGGAGGTCTTCTTCATCCTATCTGACTCTGTATTTTATATTATTACTTATACATTATGTTGTTTACATTCATTTTATATACAATATAGCATATTTTATATACCATATAGCATATTTTTTGTGAGTTTTCAAAGTGCAAAATGAGAAAATCAAGTACAACTATGTGCAAAAGTTTTAAAACTATGTGTCACACTGATTCTAATTAAATGTTTGTTCAGAGTGCAAGAGTCAAAGCTTCTTCACTCCTTTTATTCTGATTTTAATTCATAATTCAGTATTACCATCTTGAAACCACTGAAGACTGATATCCTGGTGATAACCCTGTAGTGTGCATGTGTTACATAATGCCTCAAACATGATATTTGCCTTGGCACTGAACCATGGTGTGTGGTTCAGTTCTGTGCAGATCAAGTGGTTGTGTTTATCTAGGAAAGCTACTGATATGTTTTGAATGCATTTGCAGTGATAGTTATAGAACTATTTTACATAGATAGCATTAGCTTTCAGTCTTAAAGTACAGAAATCGCTTTTTTATTTTTATCTGTTTTTATTTCAGCCTCAGTTATTTTTCCTACTTAGTAAAAAGATACTCTGTTCTAAGATGTTATTACTTCAAGTGATAAATTATATGGACTAATGTATGTACTAATAAATATGTACACAACACTCAGACAAGGGTTGGCATTGTTTACTCTTTGCCTTATGGGGATTAGAGGTTTCACCACCACACACCCAAAAATGCTCCTGCCCTTGGTTGGTGGAGCAGGCATGCAAACCTGGCCTGAGCAAAGCACCCTGCCAGCTCCACAAATGGCGAGTTGCTTTGAATCACTAACTTTTAACATTTCAGTCTCTCACAGGCTCTTAAAAGAGGGTAGAGTTGTGAAATTAAAAGCTCTTTTAAGGAGACGAAATGCATGAAGGATGTAATGATTTTAACAGATATGACTACTGATTGTACAGAAGAATGTTAATATAATTAAAATATTAAAGAAAATGAAGGCTTATAGTGTGGCATCTGACACTTTTGAAGAGTCATTAGCACTAATGTATGCAAGATAAGTAAACAGAGTGTGAAAAATTGAAATTAATTCAGGTTGGAGAGGGACTGTGCAAGCAATCAGCACAGCAGCTCTCCTCTCACCTGTTTTATGTTGCTATGTACTGTGTTAAGTGAGAAAGTAACAATCTCCTTACCTGTACCCATACCAGATAATTTGGTCTCCATGGTGTGTTTGATATGTGAGATATTTTCTTATATTTCCCCTGAGATTTACATGTTATGTAAGACAATTAAAGGTAGTTTGATGAAGAAACTGTATATCCTGCTTTAAAATAATAGTATATGAATTACAATAGCTTAACAACAGTGAGCTCCTCAGTTTTGCAGAGGGTTTCTAATCTTGTTTATAAACCCCAAGGCACATGGAATGGATAAATTAACATCAATGCAGTATTATTTTTTTCTCAAATCTCTGTAAATATGTTATAAAAATTACTTGAACAAGAAAATGAAGTATTCCTTTGCTCAAAATATCAGCCTTGGGTGGGAGGTATACATGCTAAGTTGCGTAAATGCTTAAAGAGCTGTAGATGTAGAAAACAGTATTTCAAAGCCATATTTAATTATACATAAATGTGTTCATCTCTGTGATTTCTAAACATTGCAAAGCAATTATCTTGCAGGCTTCATGAAGTATCAAACAAAATGTTAGTAAGTAACATAAAATACCTGTTCTATAAGGGCTGATTTTGAGGGGAGGGGTTTTTTTTTTAAGAGAGGAGAGTAAAAAACCTGCTTTTTTTCAGTAGAGTTTGAAACTACAAGGGATCTTGTACTTTAGCAGAGGTCTGTGGGAAAATACCCTACATTTGAGCAGGATCTCGGGATAAATTTAAGCTGTTTGGAGGTGGTTGCACAGTGCTCATTTCTTGCATCTGCTGGTTTCCTCTGGCAGTAAGCCTAATAGCTGCCTCAGTTTAGCTGACAAACTGACTCCAAACTCCCAAGTCTGCTGGCCATAAGAGCATAGAAATAGAATAACAGAATAGTAATAGAAAGTTTCTTGTTCTGTCATTTATTAGGTGCTACTTTTGTGCCCTTTCAGGTGCATAACGACATCATATTACATTTAAAACTGATTTTGAATGATGTTCGATAGTCCTCACTCTTCACAGTTGTGCACTGAATTTGCAGAACTTGAGAGTAGGCTGCACATGGTTTGGAATAAAACTAGCAAAAAGACAGCATTACTGTCAAAGCTGTTAGTAATAACTGGATGCCTGCGTTGAAAATCAGCCTAAACCTTAGAGATACCATTTTAAAGATGTATTTTTTTGTTCCGAGGGTGCAGTGGAAATGTTTATGAAACAGTAATGCAGTGAAATAATTCTGGAGAGATGAAGTTAGGGAAACCAGATGGAGCAAGCATTTGAGTTGGGCCAGAGGCACAAGGAATATAAAATTTATAGGCTTTACTGGTCTCACGCCTTAAAGGTTTTTTTAATTTCTTCATAGGGTTTTTTTTATTTGTTACTTCTATATCAAGTAAAGTAAGAGATTATCACTTAATATAATTAATCAGATGTTACTGTATAAACATTGCAATATCATAATACATATACATGTGTGATCCTTCATATCCTTTAGAGAGTTCTGAAAACTGCTTGTCTTGTGAGGTTTAACATTCAGCAACCCTGAACTTAAAAGATTACCTGAAATTCTTCTGTAATAGCCAAGTCACAGGAGGAATAAAATGTCTTTAGTGCTGAAACTTGTTTAATATTAGCCTATCAATATAGCAAAACCTTTAAATGATGCTAGTTACATCATTGATTTTCTTATGGGTCTTCATATTACACTGGTATCAGTGAAAAAAGCTTGAGTTTACAGGTCTTATGTTCCAGTTTGTTTCCGGTTTTTTTTTTCTTTCTTTTTTTTTTCCTTGTTGAAGTTCAAGTTACATAGTTCAAGTTAGTTAATGAGTGGCAAATATAATGGTGATGTTTTTTAGTTTAGGAATTTCTGTCACTTTGACTGCCGGGGTTTTTTTCTCATGTCTTCATAGTATTATGCTTATCTTCCATGCTCTGCAGGACAGAAGTTAGAAGAGTGAAGAAACCAAGCCACAATATCTAATCAAAAGACATTTAACACTTAATAGTGATCATCTCTCTAAAAATTACTTTCCTGATTTAAGATAAGGTTCAGCTTTTCATGGTCATGCATAATGATGTCAGTCTACAGCTGTTTGAAAACCATGTCAACTGTTAATTCATACTGTACATTTCCCATTACCTGTAAGAATTGTGTGAAAAAATCCATTCTCCTGGAGAATCCTCAGTCTTTCACTTTCTATAACTGCGAAGTTTAGTGGACATTTGTGGTTTAATTATGAAATGAGAAAGACACTTAATGTTCACAAAATATTTTTCTTGCAGGTTTAATAATGTCTCAGTCAGTATAGCCTTTGAGGAGGAGTTGCAATAAAAATAGTTAGATATGTATTAAGTAAGGTACAGGTGCAGGAGTATTGGAAAGAGCTTTAAAAGACTTTCTGCTTTCATTGTTTCTCGCTAAAAATACATTCAGTCTTGTCATGGCTCAGCAGAGTTTTGAGTATTACAAAGCAAAAGATGTGTTCTCAAATATAACAAATATTTTTGTAGACACCATGCAGTATCACTTTCCTGTTGAGGCAGAAATATTGAAATCTTTGCACAGTTAAGCACAGCAACAAAAGGTTTAACTAGGTCTCCAGAGGTTGTCAGTATTCAAAGTGAAACCAGTAAAAATTCATCCTTGCATGTCATCACACTCTCTCTCTATCAGTTTATTTCCATGCTGTGCATCTTCCCTACCAGCTTGTTTTATAACACCATCCTGAAAACTTCTGCTGTCAGCAAAACAGACCAAGATTGATGTTTTTTCATCTGTGTACTCCAAGTGGTTAAAAAATATGACAACAGGACTTATTGTCTCAAAAGCTGGAGACAAATAGATATTTTGCTGTATTTTACGTGTTTCGTACATCTGTTCCCAGAATGAGAGTGACTAAATTCTAATTGATGAGAAAGAAAGATTTTGATTAAAATGATTTTGCATGCAATTTAAAATTGTGATGTTATACAATTAATTCAGTCTTAATTGATGTGCATTTTCATGTTGTTGTTAAACTGTTTTGACACCTGTCTTAATAAGATTTGAGATTATTTAGTCACAGATTAGTGTCACAGGTCTGTGGAAGTCCAGATTTTCAGCATACTGAAGCAGTAAAAATTTTCTCTGTATAATTTCTGTATCACTTGCTACAAACAAGAGAAATATGCTTATTATTGTACAATATATGGAAAATATTGTTATTTTTACTGAGAGGTGGTGCTTAAACTGGGTGATTATAATGACTATTTCCTTTCTGTCTAAACCTACTGCTGGAATTATTTTTCAATCTAACTTCTTAAACTCTTTTATCTGAGAATCAGTAATTTATTCACTTTCAAGACAGGCACTGCAGTCTGGCTTGAAGTAAAACATTAGGTTACTTTGGTCCATGTTATAAAATGCTGGCTCAGGTTGAGGTAGTATATTATCTATACAAATAGTTCCCTTTTTTGCTTTATAGGTGTGTTTTGCTAGGCTGTAAGTGAGGTTATTGGAAACTATGCTTACATCCTTGATGACTTGTTGCAAATCCATCATTTGTGCATGGTCAGACCTGCATCCACGTTTCTTTCATTCTTGGCTTGTCTGGCTGGCTCAAAAATGCAACATTTTAAACATTATACTACATTTCCTTAGCTTCTCTGATCAGTGAGGTCTGTAAACACTTCTGTCTAATGCATTATAGATTATAGACCTGAGGAATCAAAGATAACATTAAACATTTACCTCTTGCTCAATTTTTAAATCTGGAGGCTGTTCCTCCTTTTCCCATAGAATAATTCATTCTCTATGTACCATGTAACTTTTCCAATGAAAAAAAGATGGGGCTGCTGTACTGTAAAAAGAACACACTGAAAAGAGCAAGACATCTCTGGACACCATGCCAATCCCTTCTTTAACTGGTAGTCATCACTCCCTAAGGTACCAACTGGATGAAACACAACCTGATGCAATAAATAAGTTAGGATCAGTGGTAAGGCCAGGGCAATAGAAAAGATGTACCAGAAATTCTGCCTTACACCTCTTTCCTTTGTGAACCAAAAAGAGAATCAAAGTATAATTTATAGGAATTCTTTTTAAACTGTTCTGATTGGAGTAGTTCCACTACTCCTTTATTTCTTCTTCAGAGGTGTTTTTAAAGCACTTTACAGAACTAACTGAGGTGATATCAGTAAATTGATCAGACAGTAACTCATAGGTTTAAAAACTTCTAACTTTAATAAAGTGAACTTAAATAGCCAGAGGGAGACAATTAGATTATTGACTCTTCCAGGAGAAATTCAAACTGATTCACATTTATTTTTTACAATTACCATCTTCAAATAATGTCTTGTCAGGTACCAACAAATTATATCCTAGTAAAAGAGCAAGTGTTGAACAGAGATACTACTTCAGGACAACTGTACAAAGTGAATAGTTAGATTCATTAAAAAAGTGAAGATGTAGAGAGTGAGCTTGCACACTCATTAAGTAGAATAGCATGTTGGGCAGCCTGCATCCCTCCAGAAATGATCTGCCAGGTCTTGTGTGTCATCTTGGTGAGGAGAGCTCTCTGTAGTTTCTGGGTTCTTCACAGGACCCGGTTGCAGGGTGAGCAGCCAATGAAGCTAACGCCTCTGTTCCCAGGAAAGAGTAAAGAAAGTAATTTTACTGCTACCCCAAAAAATGCTGCTTTATCCTTGTCCTGCAAACAGCTGCTGATAGCTTAATTATTATGCAGACAATACAAGTGGAATAATACAAATAACAGTTCTAATTCATAAAAGGGCAGTCCTCAAGTAAAATCATTGTACCTCAAACGCATACCTTTTTTCTCCCTTTAGACTCAAATCTGTATTACTCCACATGATTGTTGTCATAAACTGTCAGATAATGTTACTGCTTATCTTCCATGGGTTAGTATTTTCTCTAGGTTTCATGTACTTCTCTAACTGCACATAAAGGAGTCCCATATTTTTTCCCTGTAACAAAAATTGACTATATTTTGAACTCATATTTAAAAAGAAAACCTCTTATGGTTTTATTTACACCATCCAAGTTTTGATCTCTCCCCTTTGAAACAGAAGTTGAAAATAAAGGAATAAAACTTTTACATATATAGGTAAATTAGTATGCAATATGAATGTAGTAAATTTTGAAGAGCAAAAATGGTGAATGATCATGCAATCCTTTGATCACTTCTTTCTGTTTCTCTCATACTTAGTTCTTTTATATTTATGGAACAGGAATAAGCCCATGGATGGGCTCTTCAACTTCTCTCTTTTTATTCTGCTTCTGTCAGCTGATCTTTACTTCTGGATTAGAGGGACACTTTTTCCATCCTACCCTGATCTCATAAATCTTGAAAGACAGTCAGTATTCTTAAAATGAACCAGGCGGAGCAGATTCAGCAGTTTTAGTAATATGAATGAGGCAGGGGAGCCTTTTGTCTTGTTGGGACTTAAAACCATTTAAGTCAGCCTACAAATTACATTTTCGGATGTCTTGAGCAAAGTTACAAAATAGTAACTTGGATATAATTGAACTGTATTCATCACACAGTAGTAGTACTAATTATAACTGCTGTTCATTGAAGGCTGCAGCAAAAGATTTCTTACGTTGTTTGGTGTGGGTGTCTGTGACGTCTGTGCTATCTGTGCTCCAACACTCATCAAGTAAGGCTAATGAGGCCTCAAAATTAAGAGCTGCTACTTTGCTGGGTGTCAGGACAGTGCAGAGAATGGCGAATGGGAGTAAATTGCTCAGAATTGCTCAAACCAGTGAACAAATATAATGGTGCATTCTGAACAAACTGCAAGTGCTGCCCTATAGTGAACTCCACAGAAAGGAAATTATAATGATTGAGTCATATGGTCATGAGCATGAAGTTTGCTATAGTAAGGAGATCGTGAGAAAAATGCTAGAATAGAGTGTGCCATTTTTGTTATTGAAAGAAAATACATGAGTCAAAAACTGCATTATTAGTGGGAAAAAAACACCCCAAAACACCCAAATTCAGAATTTCAAGCAATATCTTAAAATGAGCAAGCATAAAAGAAAAATAAGTAATCTACAGAAAGAAAAAAAAATATCATAGCAAGTAGTGATGATCTACTTTGTTTGTCCTAGATGTGGACAATTTAACCCCCAATTGGAGGTTTAAAAAAATAACAAAACATAAATTCATATTTCACTTATCAAAAAGAAATTTATTGGCAGCTGCTTCTCATAATCAAGTTTTATTGCTCTTTTTTAATGTCTTTTTATATAAATTACGAAAAAAGGTATCCATAGGCCTATTAAAAAATCATTCTTTGGTCCACTGTGTGAGTATTTCAAAGAGTGTGCACCTTATAGTTGCTATGAATGATGATACCTTTGTGATACCAGATGCATGAAAAGGGTAAGGAAGAGGTTTATCTTTCATAAGTCTTTGGAAGAAAAGTTGTATTTTTTTTTCTCTTGCTATTTATGAATCATTTCTCATTAAATTAAGTAGGGCATTTTTCTATGTCTAATTGTGACATGTTTAATGTGTCTTAATCAAGAATTGCATGAAATTCAAGACATTTAAAGGAGAAATATAGGTGGCAGTAAGCTAAACTGGGAATTTATTTAACACATACTGTTTTAGATGCACACACACATGTAATCAAAGGTCATAAATCTACAGCCCTCTTGAGCAATAAGGGAGGGGAAAGAAAATCAATTCTAATCAGGAGACTAGTGCTATACCCCATAATAACAACTTCTCCATACACCTGAGGCACTTAGTAACATTTTGTATAAATTTTAAGCAACACCTCAGTTTTATTTAGAACTAGGTGGAAGCAATATAATTTTTTGTAGTTTCACTTCCTTTTTTAGTAGTTCTTGATTTTGTTGTCTCTGTAACCATTAAGATCCAGATTAAATACAATAGCCATGCACTTCATTATCACAAGAGTTTAAAAGGATTGTTTAAAAGCAGATATGCTGCCATTAAATGAGCAATTGCCACTCAAATGCGACTGTGTGAGCAATCTTTCAAGGCGTCACTGAGATATGGGAATTGTTTTTTTCTTTTCTCAAGTGAACTTTATAAAATGGGATTATATCATAGTTCTTGAACTTACTTGCCTTGTATCTTTGTAATCTAAAGTGAACACAAATTTATGGGAATAAAAATAATTCCATGTCCGTGCAGTTAATAGAATCATCCAGAATAAATAGCAACTTTATTTCCTCAGCATTTGTTTTTATCATATGTCAAAAGTGAGCTATGATTTTTTTTTCATTTAAAAAAGTTCATCATCTTCTGTCTTGGAAAAAAATTTCATATATTTCTAACCTGTAAGCTGTGAAGTCAAGCACTTCACAGATTCAATAAATGAACCTGTACATATTAAATATTACAAAGATGTTGTTTTAGAATGTGTGGTAGATTTTAGAACTAGGTTTTTATTCTCTCTAAATGCAACAAGATTTAGTAAATAAGTGTACCTATGTATTTTTGAACAGTTGATTAGGCTTAAGCTTGTACATATTGAATTACAGTCAGACTAGCATTGCCATATCTTTATACATTTTCTGTCACAAACCTTTCTCCTTCCTCTTTTTTTTTTTACTGTATTCACAAATTCCTTTCTCTTAAATTGATGAAATTGTACTTTGTAAAACCATAAACAAGTAGTTTTCTTCTATATGTTGTACACAGTTCTACTTTCCATTTGTGTATTGTCCTATATTTCAATACATTAAACAGCATAAGCAATCAAATTACAAACAAAGGTATGCAAATTTTAAATTGTGAGGATTTGAGAGCAAGAGTCTGCTTTTTTAACTAAGATCATAATATTTAAAGTGTAATATTTTTTTATCTTGAGTAACTGTGGTTTTTGAAAAGTAGATACCTTAATACATATAAAATAGGCATGTGGCACCAAAACAAGAAGTTTTACCAAAAAATTATTTTTTGATGGTTGTTTAATCACTTATTAAAGAAAAGAGCTAATTCATAGTTTAATTCTTATACCAAGTTCCAGATCTAATCAAGATCAATCCAAATTTCTGTGTCGCAGTAGGTATGCAGCTGAAGTGAATTTTCCACAACCTTCTGTGAATTTTGTTGTTGATAATCAATAAATGCAAACCTTGGTGCATCTGTGCTCTTTATGAAATATTTGTTGGCATTTGTTAGCTCATGGAAGAATAAGCTAAGTGAACTGCAGGGCCACTTTATCAATTTATCATTTTTTCGTTTTTAGGCACTACAGCAGTTAATTAAATTTGCCAAAAAGTCATGTGTAGTTTAAAATCTGAGTTTGATTTCCTTTAAACGAATAGTAAATAATTACTGCTGAAGCAGGAAAGATCAGCTATTGAGAAGCTAGATAATTGAGAAACTGAGAAATCTGTTTTTTCTACAATATTTTTCTTTTCATGTCTTCCTTCTATAATTGCATTCCCACCTCCCTATTTATTTCTGTGTTTGCAGAGATTGTTCATGTTTGGCAGTTTGCCAGTACTGTGAACCATGCTTTGCTTTGCTTTACCCACTCTGTATCCTATAAATCAACTTTTCAGTGGCTGTGTGTCAGAAAATGGTAAATATGAAGATATAACAACATCAACAATGACAACAATAATAATCTAATTTTACCTAGAATTAATTCACTATAACGTGCATAGCTGAAAATACAGTGAGAGTCAAATACCACTTAACCTTCATGTGGTTTATGGAAAAGTAGAGATTCTCCATGGACAAAGATAAAGAAATCTGGTTTAGAGAAAGATTAGAATCATCATTGCCACAACCGTTTTGGTGTCATATTTAGCAGCAATTGATTTTGGAAGGCAGTTAGTGCAGCAGGTAGGAATGTGGAAGAGACAGGTAGAAAATCAGAAGTGTTTTTAGGAATTAGAGACGTATATTAGTTTTTCATAACTTAGAGTTAATATTCAGTCTAGATAAAGCATGATAAGGCCAGCGCCCAGAAATAATGCTCACAGACCTCATACCCTGCTTAATAGAAATCTTAATCGTACCCAGTCTTAATAGAAATAGTTTCTTTCTTTCTCATAATAATATTCAACTTTTTTCCAGTATTTTTTTACAACGCTGCTTGTGCTGTAAATAGAAGTGAATTTAATTGTTTTTCTTGTCAATTCTAGGTACAGAGATCCAGAAATAAGCAGCTACGTGAGCTGTTTCCAGATGGATTTAGTATTCATCATGCAGGAATGCTGCGGCAAGACAGAAGTTTGGTTGAGAACTTGTTTTCTAATGGACATATCAAAGTCTTGGTTTGTACAGCTACACTCGCTTGGGGTGTCAATCTGCCTGCTCATGCTGTTGTTATTAAGGTAAGAGCTTCCCTACTCTGCAAGGGGCTGTCTGTCTCTAAAGAAACCTGTAAAGTATTGATAGTAAGATCTCTTGTGAATTTTGGGCCTGGAGGGGAAATATCTGATTGACTTGAAATGTTATTTATATCTCATTAAACTGATTCTCTCCAGTGGGAGTCTAGTTTGTATAGTAAAGATTTAAATATATCAAAGATTATGAAAGGATTAGTTAAAGTACACTTCTGAAATCATGCTATATTTGCCTAATTTCAGTATTCAGCTCATCAGGATTATATTCATGTGTATTTATGTTAATTTTTATTAACTTTTCCTCAACCAGGGAACACAAATATATGCTGCAAAAAGAGGCTCCTTTGTTGACCTTGGAATTTTAGATGTCATGCAGATATTTGGTCGAGCTGGACGGCCTCAGTTTGACAAATTCGGAGAAGGCATCATTATTACAACTCATGATAAACTCAGTCATTACCTGACTCTTCTTACACAGCAGAACCCAATTGAAAGCCAGTTTCTTGAAAGCCTGGCAGACAACTTAAATGCAGAGGTAACCTTTGATTTGTTTTGAGAAACCATCAAACTTCAAACGATTTACATTATTTGAAACAAAAATTATTGTCACACTTAATAAAATTTTCATTGTACATATTTTATTACTGTTAGAGTGTAGGTGTGTATGTTTAAGTGAACGGCTACATATGTGAAAATGGATGGTCTTTTACAAAAGATAGTAGGTATTCAAAGTAGAATGGAGGGTCAAAATACTATTAAGATAAAACTATAGCAAGGCAGCATTTATCTTTTAACCAGAAGCGGTTTTTCAGAATTTAGTAAGTGTTCTGCATAACTGAAAAGTAAAATCCACAAAATACCTAAAGCCTGTCTTTCTATATGTAACCAAATTCACATATTTCACTGCAGTGTAGGAGGAATAATGGACTTTTTTTTTTCAAAGGCACTGGACATTTTTCAGTTAAGTCAAGCAGTTTAGCTAAACTGAAATATCCAGTGACATACAACTGCTTATCATTTTGAAAGATGTGAGGTTTATCTGGTTTGTTAAGAATAGTCTTTTAAAGATGCTCATTAATTTATCTACACAGTTATTACATATTTGTTTATTTTAGCTTGTCATCACTTTTACAATTCACCCATCTCTCTTTCTACCACAAAAAAAAAAAAAGGGGAAAATAAATAGAAGGCATACTTGAAGTGGACAGATATATTGCTTGCAACCATTTCCTTTTGACAACACTTAATGATCCTGGAGATAGACACCTCTGAATATTCTCTAAGTGGAACTGGATGAAATTTCAGTTATTTAAAATTGCATAGTAGCAACTTACACATTAGCAGTAAAAATTTTCATCCTAAAGTTGGTTGTGTAGCTCAGGATTATCTGTGATTGTTGTTCAGCAGCCCAATTAGTCAGGTTAGAGTGATCTGGTCTTGGGATGCTGTGTGTCTTTTAACTAGGAAAAAGTCCAGCCAGATTTCATAGAAGAGTTTTGGGGTTTTTTTTTGAGATACACGAAGTAGACAATGAAACAAGGGTTGGGTAGGCTTTCCTTCATAGCACAGGAGTTTGCTACTTTTTTAAAATATTACAAAGTTAGCCTTTTTTTCTGATCTTGTGTAGTGGTAGTAGTCTGAAAAGAACACATTCAATTTTAGTCATCTTCTACCCTTTGGTTGTAACAAAGCACTGTCTGGATACAAAATATATGGGGTTTGACTGATTTGTTAGAGAAATCAAGACAAGTATGTTTATGACCACTGTCATCTTATTCCATAACAGAGCCTATTGTTAGCACCAGGAAATCTGCACTGATGAACAATAAAACAACATATTGTAGGAGCAGAATCTGCTTTTATTACAAGTCGTTTGGGAAATCCAAATGCTTATTCTCTAGTTGTAAAGAGAAAGAAATTAAAGGCCAGAAGCACTGCTGAATTGTTTAAATTCTTAATTTGTTATGGATGCACCAGTAGCTGAAAGAAAGACTCATAAGGTGAAGGCAGCAGTTGGATGTATGGGAGGACTTCATGTTTCCACAAGAATATAAAATTGCTTTTATGTAGACCGAGCCTCTTGGCAGAATGGTAGATGGTAAGAATGATTCAGATATTTGGGGTAATACAGCATATAATCCTAGCCATACAATGGCTAAGTGGAACCCAGGGCCTTGAATTTTGCACCTAGACTTATGTGGTAGAGGAGAGAAAATTTGGGCAATATTTGCAGTATTTCTAATACTCATATAAAAATACTCATGTAAAAAATAATTTTCTAGAAGCAGAAAATTTTCAGAGAGGATGGGCAAAGGAACAGTTTCTGTGAAAGGAACCCACCAATTTTTCTGTATGCTTCGGGAGACAACAAAGGCAAATCAAGATTACATGACAGAGTTTTGTGAAGTAACAAATGAAGTAATATAGCAAAATATTTCATCTCTCCTGGGATAGGAACCAGGATGTTTTGGCTACAATGAGCCAGTGGCAGGTTTAGAAAACAAAATTATGTCAGCTGGGTGGTTAGACAGTGGGACTCTCTTCAGGGAGCTGTTTCTAACCAGAAAAGTACTTTAAAAACTGTCCAAAAATGTAATAAAAATTAATTTAAAGATACCAAGTGCAAAGCCAATACCTTTAACTAAAGACCTTGAGATGCAATAGTTAATGAGTTTGGGAGAAATTTATATGATGCTTTTTCCTCATTGCCACATTTTGCCCTTCAGCACTTGCTGTTACCTAACCTCAGACACAGCTGATCTTCATGCTTCAGTCCTTTTGTTCTTAGGAGAACTTCAGAGTGAGAAAGCCTGAAATATATCCAACTTCATTGAGTTGACACCAAAATTAAGACTTTGAATGTGTATATCAGCATGTCAGTCCACTGTGAATACTCTCCTGCAAATCTGAGTTTTGGTTTGGTTTTGTTGGGTTCTTTTCTCCTAAAAATTAGCAGAATAGTAAATGATAAGTGATGATCAACGAAGGCATGGAGATGCCCTTTTTCTTTTCTTGCTGAAATTTTACCAGTGGTCATGATAGAATGTAAAAAAAGAATAAAACAGCTGGTTAAGGCCTTTAGTTGAGAGGAGCAAGTCCTGGGGCAGTTGACCAGCTGGCAAACAGAAAATACCTATGGCTGTCTTTTCTGGAAATACAGGAAGAAAGATAAGATGCAGGGGATGTGGTTTAATTAGACCATAAACTTTAACTTATCTGGGAACTATCATCAATAGCTCATACGATGCAGGTCACCATTCTTTCCCTAATGGTTTCCACCTGATAGAGCCCTCCCTGACAACCACAGCTGGACTCCAGCTTGTTGCTGGGACGACTCCTTTCCCCAGAGAGCTAAAGAAATGATTTGCAGTGCTGGACAGCGGGTATACCTTCCCCAGGGTGTGTGCCTTTACTTGCATGTGCTTGCGATTTTTCTCTGAAGCCAGGAATGTACAATGTGGTGACTTTTTTAGTCTGGACAAACCTCTTAATCTTTTGCCTTGAAAGAAAGGGTTCTCAGAAGAGATGAAAAATTCCTTCAGAGTCCTTCCTAAAAAAAAAATCACTTAGGAGCTGGGTGATGGCTGTTGTGGTAAGGGGCAAAGCACAGAAGATTCTGACTGAATTTGGACAATTCTAGTAGCATTAATTATTTCAAAAGCTTCACAGGAATAAGACCATCGTCCTATGGTGCTGAAATAGTAATTTAAAATCTACTGCTTTCCAAAGAAAACAGAAAATTGCTTATTAGGTTGTAAGAAAGGTTCCTTGCTGTCTCGCCTTAACAACGAATATTTGATTCATATATAGAAATTTTTCTTTGTGTACTCTGACTCAATTATACAACAGTAACAGACATCATATTTGTAAAAAAAGCACATATATGTAAAGAAGAATGTATTATGCTACATAATAAGTTTAGTTGATATTATTGGTAATATTTTTATGCCATTTTCTAATCTACAGAAATATCAGAGAAAAAAGCCTCATTTTTCAAAAACTGTCCCCCAAAAGCCATGCTTCTTATACGTGTTTACCCTTTTTTGAAAATCAAAACCACCTGCTCTGAAATATCATTCAGCTTGATAAAGTTTGTGGTATAGCATTAAAAAAAAAAAAGGGGGACAAAAAAAAATAAATACTAGTAAATGCTGCTAAGCATGTTGCTCAGTGATGGTGATGTCAGTCGCTGCAAAGTTAGTCAAAATTGTGTGATGTTGATTATTTCTGTAATTTAAAATTTCGCAGTGAGTTGTATAAAAAAAATACTCAAAATTGCATTCTGTAAGTGATGACTCACCATTGTTTACATTTGAGCTGTGAAAAATCAGAAGTGTTTTATGACAACTGATGCAATTGGACAATACAATGTCAAGACAGTAAACATTTTTACTCACCAGTTTTTCCATCTGTAACTAAATGCCTAATACATGGTTGAGGAAATGCTGGAAACTTGCATCATTCATCCTGTTTTAATGTAGGATAAATTTTCAGTCCATAGGAACTTTACTTGAACACTAGATGGCAGCAAATATTTAGAAATTACTCTGGTTTTTGACTGCATAATATTATTGAAATTGGGGAAAGAAGGAAAGTGCACTATTAGATTTTAGTACCATATCTGAAACTCAGCTGTATCTCACACATGCCTTTTTTCTTCAGTTTTTCTTTTAACTTATTAAAATAATTAATTAGAATAGAATAGCAATAGGATAAGATATTTGAACAAATGAGGCAAAGAAAAGGTGAGGGGTGTTTTGGTTTTTTTATCAGACTTAATGGTCCTCAGTAATAAGAATATTGTTTTCATGATTGTGAAAGTGTTTGTTGAAAATGCTACTAGTGAACTATGTTAAACTATTTCAGGTTGTGCACTGAAAGATTCTTGGTCATGCAAAGAAACCAAATGCTCCAAATAACCTGTGTAGAAATGAAATGTAACCTGTGGGCTCTATTCCATGTAGTAGCCTGTGAAGAACAGAATGCTTTTGTAGCTACTTCAGTGCATTATGTAGCTGTATGCTTTGAAAAGCAATACAGTGGGACTTTCCCCAACCTCCTTATGCTTTTGAAGAACAAAATACCACTTGAAAAATGTGTTAAGCAAGGCCTAGGGTTACTCTATGCTATTAGACATTGATACTAACAAGGTTTTGCTGGATTTAAGTTTACTTAAGGCAGATACGGCTTTCGTTGTTATTTTTTTATCAGCTATTTATGTTATATGAAAAGAAATGTTGCTATTGTTATTAAGGTCTAGGTACCTTAGTCTAAATGTGTATATGTACTCAGTTGTATAGGCTTTTTAAAATTATTATTTCTGCCAAGTCACATGGAAAATTTATATGAAATCCAAACACCAATAAAACAAAAATAGCTTTAAAAATGCAGTAATGGATCACAGAACTTTGGTAAGAGGGACTTTTGCTTGTTTTAACAACCAGAAACAACCAAAAAAGGTTTTTTCATGGGATGTGCAGGAAATATTAAATTCTTCTGGTAAAATCAGGTTAACTGGAATTAAGTGGTAAAATGCTTCTCATGAATGTAACCAGTACAAAATAGAGCTGAAGTTATCAAGTAAAAATACGTGTGTGGTCAACAATTTGGTGATAAAAGTATTGAATTTTAAAAAAAAAAAAAAGTCACTTAGTAAAAAAATGGTTTGTTATACCTGATTTAGCCCTGAAATATAAATAATCATGTTTTCTCATATATATGTGAATATTAGCGTTCAATTTTGCTATATTTTGATATAACAAAAATGTAGCAGGTACTTGTATGTTTGACTTGCAGCTACAAAGGGAAAAAACTATTTATAAAGATTTTGTATTAAGAGAAGAAAAAACCTAAAGATTCTTGGTAATGTTTTATTTAGGACCTGATAGTGCTTTCACATTGGCATGATGAATTTAATCTTCTAAATGTAGATACTTTTCAAGTACTCTTCTTTAAAATACCTTGGCCCTGTCCAACTACAGAAGTATTTTGGTTTGGTTTTTTGGGTTTTTTTTACAACAAGCTTGCTCGATCTTTTAATTGTAAAAATCCTAAGTGGTGTAGGAAAGATCATTTATGGCCACTGTATCTATAGTATTGTGTCAAAGCAACCCATGTTATTACATGTTCACAAGATAAAGATGTGTAAATTGGTCAAGTTATTGCTTTAGGATTATTTCAAAATTATTTAAGTTGGATATATCCCAACATTTTCTTTAATCTTGTGGTAATACTCTGAATTCCATGTATTTTCAGCCAAGTACTTATGTACAGCTGTAACATATATATTTAATTTTGTCTCTTCTCCTATTTCCAGATCGCTCTTGGCACGGTAACTAATGTGGAAGAAGCAGTAAAGTGGATAAGTTACACATATCTTTATGTACGGATGAGAGCAAATCCATTAGTATATGGCATCAGTCACAAAGCTTATCAGGTATAAAATGCATTTTAAAAAAAATCTGTAACATGTTCCGAGTCTCTAATCCTTCCCTGATGTGAGGATAAATATTTGCTATTTCTACTTAACCTGACATCAGCAATTCTTTTAAAGTGCTTAGAAAAAGGAAGATATTTTCTGTAGCAGAGTGTTTTTAACACTGAATTATGAGGCCCCTTCTGTTCACATAAAAATACATTTTAACTGGTCAAGTTATGCTCCAAAGGACGCTGTTCATTCTTATCACACAGTTACTGTAACTTAGGCTGTTTTCAGTGTTTCAGTTTTGTAGACTAGATATGAATGATAAAAGAAAGCATTTTTGAGTTGCTTGATTTCCCCTCACCCCTGTCAGCTTTTGTTTTAGAATGTTTCATGGCATAATATTTTATAAACTATAAAATAGCATTTTTAATTGGGTGATATTTTATTTCATATGATTAATTAATCAAATTTCATATGATTCATTAATCAAATTTTATAATCAATTTTATTAATTCAAATTAATTTTATTAATTTGTTTGGATTTTATTTTAAATTTACAAACATTCCATGCTGTGATATGAATCAGAGCATAAGGGTTTTTTTCCAAGTTTTTTCCATTAGCTGTAATTTTTAGGAAGATTCATAGTTTACAGATAATCTAAATATTATTGCCTTTTTCTTTGTACAGCTGTTTATAAGCATTTAATGTTAACATAGACACATATACTTGAGCCTAATGCAGGTCAAACTCACAACTGTATGGTAACTGAAGTTTATTTCATGTCAAGAATCCTTTTTGTGATTTCATAATTTATTTTGATGTGAGCAGCAGTTTGTTAGGTTATGGTGAGGTATATATAGAGGTGTATGTCAGCAGACAGTTTTTTGATATTTTTTGTCTCTGATAGTGAAAACTGCAGTGGAAATAATTGTGCTATTGCTTAAGGAAGCTTCTGCAGACACCTTTAGGCCTCTGGCCATCTCAAATTTCTTTTCTATAAAAAAGCCATATATAGTACATTACCATATGTTAATATAACAGTGTATAACACAGACAAAGTAATAGATAAATGAGAAGCAAAAATTGATTTGCTATTGAGAAGAAGGTTGTTGTCCCATTAATACAAATTTCTTTTTTTGTTTCACTATCAAATTCTAGATTAAAAGATATGGAACCATGGTGATAATAAGTGGCGCAATAACCAATAAAACACTAATAGAAATATTTTTAATAAATTTTAAAAATAATGAAGAGGTGTTTGTCCCCTTCCCCCTGCTTTAGTGTTTTTGTTTAGCTGCTGAGAAAGTGAGGCTTGCCAGCACTTGTTATATTCTTCCACTAACCTTCTTTTTACTCTTTTTAATTTAATGTGCTAATACTAGAGATTCATCTTTTTGAGTTAAGGCAGTAATAAATTATATTAATGTGAAGTGCTACCATTCATGTAGGTGCAAAACCAATGAAAATCCCCTTGTTTTCTAGATAAACCAGTTTTAAATATCAAAGCTTATTTGTGATAGAGAGTATATGGATGCTCTAGTGCCAGGTGCAGGTATAACCAAAATTTTGGTCAGTTAGACTATTCTGGGTATAGGTATCCAATTTTCATAATTGATGTCTTAGTGTATTTTAGTAATGCTGCGGTGTGCCAGTTTCTATCTATTTTTACCAACAGTCAGTGTTATCCATTCAGAATCCCCATATCCCTCATGGATCACACTTCCTGGCTGTTTGATGAGACTGAGATCATGCAAACTTGTTCCCATTCCCTTTCCACTGGTTCTCACCACATCCAGTAATTACTTTAGGGCACCCACACAATACGGTGCACATCTTTGGTACCCCACATTGTCTCCAGGATCTTTCCGAGCTACCACCAAGGAGCAGGCTATGGCAGTTCCACTGCTTTGATTTGTAACTTTTCAAGTTGTTTGCCAGAAATGCTAATAATGCCTCTTACTGATTCATGAAAATGGCCAAAATTAATGATGAGCAGCAAGAGAAAACAAAGAATGGAAGGAAAAAGTAGAGCAAATGCAAATGTTGTATTAGTGAAACCTGTAGTATGAATGACAGGCATTTTCTCATACTTCTCATGCAGGGGTTGCAAAGAAAAGGTGCCTGGGTTAAATAAACTCCTCTATTTTCTCCTCCTTTTGGTTCCACTCATTGGTGTTCCCAGTTAAGCAGAGCTTTTTATTACCATAAAACTTATGTTTAGATAAAAAAATTAGAGGAACTTGTGCCCAACATTTCTCACAGTAAATTAGAGAAAACAGTGTGGATAATAATGTACTTTATCATGAATAGTAATGCACTTTATCATGCTTTCTTAAATTTCCATATGCATACTCCAGACCTGCTCAGTTTCTTACTGTGGACATGCCAAGGCTCATTTTAAAGAGAACGGCTTAAAGCTGTTCTAGCCTGGAACCTTTATTCTGAGGATTTCTAATTATGCAAGTTCAACAAGAAGGGTTCTAACCATGGATTCTCTGAAGTCAAATATTGTTTCACAGCTTTTTCAAGTCAGTGACCTTTCCTTTGCAGTTAAAACTTTGTAAAAAATGTTAGTGTTCTGTTGCAGCTTTAGCTTTTATGTAAAGCAAAAGATTGGCAGGTACTTTGGACTGCCAAAGGAGAAGAGAGTCATTTTGATTTTTTTTTTCTCCCACAATAGTTTTAAGAAATGTTGAACATCTGGCATCTAGATCACTTTTTTTTTTTTAACCAACTCTGCTCTGAAATATGACCTCAATGCATGACTTACTATTGAGAAAAGAAGTCTAGACCTTTGCCATCTTAGCTTTTGACTTGAAACTAAGGCAAGCCATAACTAAGGAGAAACAGCTTCAGGGTAACTGGCTAACGTGGAATATTAGGAACTGGTCTCGCAGCTGCTTTGTGGAGATGACTACATTTGTCTGCAGCTTCCCCAACCATGAGATGATGTACTTCTGCACAAAGGTGAAACTGAATCCTGGCCCATGGAAAACCAGAGCAAACCAAGGCATAACAATTCTGAGAGCCTGCTCCTTTTTGCTGTCTTGGCCATGTATTTCTGTTTCAGATTTACCAAGAGGGCTGGTATGACTTCTTCTGTAGGAAATCTGAACTATACATGAGCCTTGAAATAAGAATACTGCCTTGGACTAGAACAGGGTTTTAGTCTTTTCAACTAATTATTGCTTGTCTAATTAGAGCCATATCTCAGGTGTACATATACCAGAAGGTTAACATAACTATGAATCCCTTTTCAGTCATCCCTGTCAGTGCAGGTATCCCAGGTGACTGATGTGGAAACAGACAATTATGCAGCAGTCCCTACTGATGGGAGTTTTGCCCAGCCTTTTATGTACTAATGAGATAATGTGCATTATTAGTTGGACAAAATGTCTAAGTTCCTGAACTTTGATATTAATAGAAGTGGTGTTGGGCACAGGAAGCTCCTTGGTGAGCTTTTAACATGAATGTTACTGTACATCTGTAACTCACTAGTTAGAATATCCCAATTAAACATACCAAAAGCTTTTGGGGATGTTAAAGGTTTTTTTGCTAGGAAACATTTAAACCATGCAATTTGAAGCTTAATCTATTATCAATGCAATTAAAGCCATCCTCATGTCAGCTACACAGGAAGGTATATCTTCAGCCATTTTCACAAACATAAGGTGCCATAAGATCACATGGTTTATGTGAAGTGATACAGGAATGATAATTTAATGAAGAATATGTTATCATTAAAACATCTTTCAAAAATGTCAATGTAAGTTTGTTTCATAAACCTGCTACTTTTTCATAAATAATATTGGTCTCCATTGTACTGATAGTCCCAAATAATTGTAAAAAAATTTTATTCTGATTATTTTGTCCTGTACATACAGGTCAGTAATGTCGGTGTAACTGTTACTAGTGAGACCTCAAAAAAATCAAGACTTAAAAACTGTACCTTCCTTTTATCAGATTTTTGACTTTGTGTGACTGGGTTATCTCAAAAAAGTTATTTATTTAACACTTCTTCTATGCAAATAATTGTGCATGTTTCATGTCTAGATGGATCCAGGTCTAGAAAAGCACAGAGAACAATTGGTTATTGAAGTTGGCAGGAAACTGGACAAAGCCCGCATGATTCGCTTTGAAGAACGGACTGGCTTTTTTTCTTCAACAGATTTAGGCAGAACTGCCAGCCACTACTATATTAAATACAATACTATAGAGGTAAAAGATGATATCCTGTTTCTGGAGGGTTTTTCCTTCTTTTTTAACGTATACCTAAAATAGTTGTAAGATATTACAGAGTATGTAGCTGATTTGTTCACTGTATTTTCAAATCATATTTACTGAAATGGGGGGGAAGGAAAAAGAAACTAAATATCAAGCGATACTGAAAAATTAGACTCAGTGTGAAGTGAGATTTGAAATTTCTGTAGTCTTTCTGACTTCTTTTAGGAGAATTATAAGAAACATTTTGGTATTCATGGTGTGTGCAACCATTAGTACATGATAGCACATTGTATTGTAGTGTCTGATAACAGATGACGTTCTCTGGGAGAAAGTCCTATCATGTTGATAACCTTGAACAACTTATGGCCCTGTAATCAGATTGTGTTGTAACATGTACAAAATTTTTTAGTATTGGAAACTTGCTTTGACATACCCATTCATCTTAAAACATTTTCTTTTTTAGAAAATTAAGAGTTTTTTGTGAATAAAAGCTAAAAACTCAGCATTAATAATTTTTAACTGTTTACGGTCACTGTGTAGATATGGTCAGATATGTCCTAGACTTTTTTTTTTAATGGTCACATTGCATGTCTCTTGATTTTGGGGTGGCCAAAGCACTGAGAGGGACTGTTTTTCTGAAACTGCTGAAAAGTCATTATGGAATTTGTTCGTGTGTAAATTGCATCACCCTGGTCTTCCAATAACTTTCATTTTAACCTTATATGCCTTTTAAACTTTTGGCTAAGGTTTCTTTGTTGCCTGCTATATGTGTATTTTTATTTTCAGTGACAAACCGATTCTTTTTCTTCTTAATAGACTTTCAATGAATTGTTTGATGCTCATAAAACCGAAGGTGATATTCTTGCCATAGTATCAAAAGCTGAAGAGTTTGAACAGATAAAGGTAAAGTTAAAGAATGTCTTGAAACTAGACACTTCTGTAATACTTACTCCATAAATGTTGTCTACAGACACAAGTTTTGTTAAATGCTAAGCACCATTATAAAATGTTTTCTAAGTAAACATAATATGCCCTCGCTCAAATTTATACATAGTTCAGCTTGAATTATAGTGCACTTTTAATAACTAGTTATGGATCTTTGAGTAATTCTTTTAAATGCTTTTAAGAACTTTTCAATTATTAACAGGTGAAGCTAAGTGTCCATTTGAATAGTGTGCCTAGGGATGAGATCGTTTTTCTGTTTGAAGTTTAAAGCATTATTGAATGTCTCCTTGAACAGTTTGCTTTATCAGGAATGAGGCAGGACTCACTGAAGTGAACTTTGATATATTTTCTGCAGGGAGCAGTATTAGATTGGCAGAATGATAAATTCTCATAAATTCAAATCTGAAATCTAGGAAGTAACAGATTTTATGTGGTCTAGAAGATTACTGTTCTGTTGTTCAATTCCCACCTCCCTTTTTGCCTCCCGTGTGGGTAGGACACAAGGCAGTACATTCCAAGCTGGCATGAGCTTGTTTGCCCATGCTTCCATCTCACAGAGGTATGAGCCAGACTCCACAGGGTTTGTTAGCTTGGGCTCATTGCCATTTTACCACAATTATACAACTTGCAGATCAGAGCTGGCTCCCATTCACCTGGCTCTGTGAGCTGGCAGTGTGAATCCCTCACCATCTACATATTTACATATTTGCACACATTGTCTGGGTATTACCATCTCTTTATCTAATGGAGAAATTCTATTTTGCTGTAATCTCTTCTATTATAGAAGATAATAAGCAGTGAGGTTTCACAGTCATACATGGAACATTTTTCCAAGCTAGAAGGGTTTTTTTTATGATAGTGATATTGTTTGACTAGGTTTAAATTTAGCGTAATTTAATATTTAAAAGGAAAGCATATGGAAAATATGATGTGATATGTTTCTATATTTGTAATAAAGTTAGTAGTGATGCTTCTTGACAAAAGCACAGTTTTTCTAGTTTACTTTCTCAGATTTATATGGTATGGTATCAGTGCACTGTCATTTCCAGATTTTTGGGATTCATTTGCTGTGCAGCTCTGAATGTTAAAATTAGTAACTGGTTTTCACAAGGGTAACTCAAGATTTGCCCCTCTGTGTGATAGAAATTGTGACTTTTGATAAATGAATCACATTTCCATAATGCCTTTAAAAACTCTGAATTTTGAGATATGTAACTCACCAGTAGCTGAAATACAGATCTGGATTAGACCTGTACTGTGCTGTGCAAGAGCAGGAAAAATTATTAAAACCGCTGTTGTAAGCAGAGCATAGTATTCCCCTGAAAGTGGAGTCATCTATGATGGTTCTGTACTTCATGTCTGTCTTTCCTGTGAGACTAGTGGCTAGAATGTTGGGGATTTTAACCCAATTGTCTTAGGGTCCTTTGATTATGTCAGGTAGTCAGGTCCAAATGAAAATTACTTTCAGATGGTTCCCTGCAGGGACCAAACATTTACCCTCTTTAAATAAGTTTTACACTAACAGACTATCAGTAAGTCAAAGAATATGTAGATTTATGCTAGTTCTGCCATGTAAGGGTCATCAGTTAGATTGTGAAACGTTATGCATTATTCAAACCAAAGGTATTAATATTTCTTTACTCATATTAAGACTTAATCTTATTAACAGTGAAAATTTTAATATGATGAATCATAGTACTTCACAGTTTTGAGTTTAAAAATGTATTATACCACATGCAAACTGTGTGACTATAATGAGTACATTTAATGTTAATTCAAGATTGCCCTAATCCAGATGGACAGATGTTTTACTCTGGTCAAATAAAAAATAAAATCTCATCAGATGAAGGATGGTAAGGTCACAGGATTCAATTTCTGTGGCATATCAAATTTTTGTATGTCAATGGCAACCTTAATAGATGGTGATGAATAACAAAATGTAATTGTGTCCCTATTAAGATAGTTTCAATTATGGTCTATTAGCTGCATTGTGGAAGATGTGGGTTTACTGCTTTTTTTCTTCTTTTTTTTTTTCTCCTTTAAACTAGAGACTCCATTTAAAAGTAATGTAACTATGTCATAAGGAAAATTTGATTTCAGTGTAAAATTTTTTATCGAATTGCTTCAGCCTCTTCATAATGTATAATTGTGTTTTAGGTAAGAGAAGAAGAAATAGAAGAGCTAGATACCTTACTGAATGATTTCTGTGAACTTCCTGCTCCAGGAGGTGTGGAAAACAATTATGGAAAAATTAATATCCTCCTTCAAACGTACATTAGCAGAGGGGAGATGGACAGCTTCTCCCTTATTTCAGATTCTGCATATGTTGCACAGGTAAAAATAGTATTTTCTACATATTTGTTGCCATCTTCTGCTGTTTTAATTCTCCCAAATATTTACAATTATATAAGTCGGCCCTGAGCTGCATTTTTTGTACATTTTTGTGCAAGTTTATTTGAAAATCAGAGTTGTGTGCTTATGTATGCATGTGAGCTATAACATTTGAGTAAAAAAGTTTTCCAAAAGGCTACCTTGGGAGACTATGGCAGTTTTTGTTAATTATGAATGTCCTTTTTTTTGTTTGTAGTACCCCTGTAGTCTTATTATATTTAGTTGCTCTAACTGTGATTGCACAGAAATTATATTCTATAAATTTCAGTGTTTTCTTCTAAATGTGAAAAACTGTTGTAATCTATTTTTATGCTTTCTGTGTTTTTATACTTCATTCTGAAAAACATAATTTGTGTTTGATTCACATACCTTGGTTTACTCACAAAAGATGTGCTATTTTAATTCTGTTGCTAGATGTAATCTAGCAAAAAATGTGCAGATTTACATACAAGTCTGTGTATTTGTTTGTTGGCTTCATTCGACACCTAAAGGGTTGATTGTAACACAGCATGTTTAGTTACCACACAGGCATGTACGTAGAGCAAAAGGACACAGAAAATCTATTTAGACAGCTGTGACCCCCAAAAAATTGTACCTTTTAGCCTGTCCCTCTCTCATTCTTCTTTTTTTTTTTTAAACAATCAGCAAAGATGTTGCACAGAATTACTTTTGTCTCATCCTTACAAAACTGGTTTGGAAAAAGTTAATCTAAAAGTTGCATTTAGTTGGTACTAAAGATGAGATTCAAATATTCAAAGTTTTACATAGTCTTTAGCAGCATTTTCATAGTAGCGTAACCTTCTCAGAAATGTTTGTATTTTGTAGCATGTATGGGTATAAATGAGAAAATGCTGAATTGATTGTGCACATCATAAAAATGGTGGTACTTGCACAGCAAAATCATTTTCAGTACGATCCTTTTAATCTTTGCTTTAAGGCAATTGCTTTTATTTGTATGTCTCATTTATAGCATGTTTAGTGAGGCAACATTGTCCTCTTCTCAGATCTTCATAAACTGTACTTGTGGAACCAGTGCTACAAAGTGTGATTTATTTTTTTTTTTTACTTTGATAGTGACTATTAAGAAAATTATTCATCTATTCTAATAAGAGGAATGTGGTTCTATAGTAACATATGCTTCCTATCACAACCAAATAATTTTCTATTTTTTATTCCTGTTGGCATAGCAGAGCCAGTAGGGAATGATTATATTCTATTCAATGAATCAAGAACATAATTCCTAATCCAGACATAGTACTGGTAGGAAAAAAAAAACAAAAACATAGCTTTATAATACAGCTTGAAAAGTTTATGAAAGGAATATCATAACTTAGGTTTTCAGGATAAGACTGACCTCATTCAAACTTATGTTAATAATTATTTATCCAAGTCCAAAGCATATTTGTACAATTTGGTTATACACTATTCTTAGAATATAGAAAAATGTTTTAAAAAGTCACTACTGTTAAGCTTCTGTGCAAATGTTGTGAAATTCAGTGTGAAATGGGATGCTGTTTATTACAGAAGCATAAACTGGAAAAAAACAAAACCGGAATTTCCATAATAAGTGAATTTGCAGGTGTCTGTTATATGGGGGGTACATTAAGTGAATTTTCTTCAGAAGTGATTGATAGACAATAAATTTAGAACTCTATAATGTTAGCATAACCGTGATCAAAGTTCTATGGCAGACCTGACACTACAATTTTAATTGGTTGCACATGATGCTTTTCATAATTTCAGAATGCAGCCATGAGGTAGTTCTGCCAGTAGACAGTGATGGAAAAAGTAGCTTTCAAAAATTTTTGAAATTAGTTTGAAAAGAAAAGTATATTGTTATGGTTTGTCAAAGATGAGTCTATGGAATCCTTTTTCATTTTACAGAGAATATTGAGAGAATTACAACAGTTTTGCTTTTTCTTTTTTCCACTTCCCAGAATGCAGCTCGTATTGTTCGAGCTCTTTTTGAGATTGCCCTGAGGAAACGTTGGCCTGCCATGACGTATCGGCTACTGAACCTCAGCAAGGTCATTGACAAGCGGCTGTGGGGCTGGGTGAGCCCTCTGAGGCAGTTCTCAGTGCTACCACCATCTGTCCTCTCCAAGCTGGAAGAGAAGAATCTCACCATAGACAAGCTCAAGGACATGAGAAAAGATGAAATAGGTGAGAAACCAGCAAGGCCGATCTGCTTAAAATATTAGAAACAAATGGACAAGTAAGAACTAAATCTGAGACATGCATCAGTATTCCCACTCTGGTCTGGAAACCATGTAGCCATGTACCACACATTATTATGGTTTGTTCAATAAAGAAGATTTTTTCCAGTCTCCACAGCTTGTAAAATGGCACAGCTCTGAGGATAAGGCCAGCCCATGTCCTGGTAGTCACAGAACACAGATGGAAAGGAGCTATCTATTGATAAGTATTTATGTCTATATGTGTATATATACATATTTATGTTGACTTGTGAGCTTCCCTTTCTGCCCACCTTACATAAAACACTACTATAAAAGACATCTCTTTACTTTTGCCAGTTGGCACAATATGGCCTTTTAAAAAAAAATTATTAACGTGAAAAGGAATAAAACCAGATTATTACAGCCAGGTATGCTATCAGTAAATGGCCTTCTTCTGAAAGACTGCATTAATTTTCATTGAACATGGAGAATTCATTGTCACTGGTGTCACTGCAACAAAACCTTAATGGAATTTTTTAATGGATTTGACAGTCCAATAATGAGAAAATCCACAAGCCTACTGATAGATATAATGACAATTTCTAGTAAGTCTGTATAAACTGTTGTGCATAAACTGCCCACCAGCTGGTTGAAGTAAAAAAAAAAAAATCACTTGTTATGCATTTCTTTTTCCTTAGTGTATATTTTTTATTTGGACTTCATTTGCACCTGCTATTGCCAACCTGTTGATAAACAATCTGCCATTTTTTGAGAAATCTGATTTTGGGATAAAAATGCTATTCATACTCACTGCTTAGAAGCTGTCATGTCTAATTTAATATTTCTTTCATTTGCAAGAGAACTACATTCCTAGCTTAGAAAACTTGGTTATGTGCCTAATCTAGACTGCAAAGAATTAAACAAATATGTGAAAGTTTGCAGAATTAGATGCTATATTTTCATTTAATAAGTTAAACCAAAAGACTATGACAAAATTCTAGATGCTTACTTTAACTGCATTTTAATATAGTATTATTAAATGTATTAAAAGCATTGCATTTTATTTGAGGTGCTAGCATTGGTTTTTTATTCAGAAGTGTTATAGCACTTTTTAATTCACATCTGTTAATTTTTTGTGTATTTGTGATATCTTTTTGTGCTTAGTGTTCTTTTCCGTTAATGGTATTAGTGGGGATTTTTACTTTGTTGTTGCGGTTTGGTTTTGTGGAGCTGTTTTTAGTTTGGGTTTTTTTGTTTGAATTTGGGTTTTTTTAATTGTTCTATCTCCCCATACCCTCACTTGAGAAGCAGGAACTTTCGTGTAAAAATACAAAACCAGTTTGCTTCCTTCAATGTATTGACAAGATGGAAATGTGTCTATATATACCTGCAATTATCTAGTTTTGGTTTATATTAACGTAGTTTGAAAGTAGATGAGACATGGGCTTTGACTGTGAAAATAGGTCATTGCTGACTGTACATAATGATGTTTCCTGTTCTTCAGCCTTATAAATATCAAAGGAAGTTGATCTGTGTATCTCTGTGACATAGTTACTTGGCGCACTTACTCCTGTCTGGCCTCTCTGAGGCATGTGAAGGAAGCCACCTTTTTTTTATTTTGAATTCTAAGCTGTGTTGAAATGAGAAAAGGAACAACTTCCAGGTTCTGCCTTGTTTTCTTACTCCACAGGGCTGGTTTCAGTCTTAGTGTTTCCTGCTTTTTAAATGTTATTGAGACCTTGGAGAGAGAGTAACGAAGACAGGAATTAGCTGGCTAACTCAGCCCATAGCTTAGGGGGAGATGAAAGCATCAGATGAGTGGAGAGCATGTTGTGTGCACAGATCCTGGATTCCAGGGTACCAAGAACTGATCAACACCAATCTATGAGCTATTGCAATGCAGCCATGAAGTTTCCAGAAAGCCAGGAAACCTTTGTGTTAGCTGAGATAAACTAGCTGAGTGCCTTTTTTTGAGAATGCAATTGGCAAACGCTTTAGAAAAAACAAAATTTATTCTTTTTTTTTTCATACCTATTTTCTTAGTCAGCTTTTGTTCAAAGGGTTTTAGTATTTCATAAATGCCATTGATGTTTTCTCATAATGTGCCTACTAAGAAAAAGAGTTATTTTGTAGAAACTGGGAGAGGAGCCTTATTTTCCCCTGAAAAATAATTGTAAAAGAACCTCAGTGCTGTCCTGTACAAACACAGTTCACCTTACCCACTGTGGTAAAGTAATTTTTGCCATGAAAAGTATACTTGCCTACATAGGTTTTTTGAGTCATATCTTTGAATATTTGTCATCTGCCTTTATTTATCATGATTTCTGAAGTTTTGCCTCTAATTGCAAAAGCTAGTTGCTGTGCAAGTATGCTGTAACACTGCGTCTATCATCAAAGTGTAACAACATACGGGGTTTGGTTTTTAATTACCCACTTGTTGGAGTTGAAATTATTTTCCTGACTGCAAATTAAACTGCTTAAATATGTATTAAAACTTTTGGTTAGGGGTTTGATTCTTAAACAGGGTCACCATTTATTACTTCAGAGTATAAACACCTGTGTGAGACAAATCTATCTGCCAATTTGTTAAATAAGAAAAACTGAAAAGGAAAAGTCAGTATCAATTTTAAAAAATAGCAGTTTCAAGATGCTATGCTCATAAATGTCTTGTAATTGCAAGAAAAGGTTTGTATCACCTTTTCACTTTGCACATAATGCAAATAATAGGACTTCTCCCTTTTAAATTTTTTTTAATGTTTTGTTTAAATGGGTAAATGTGCACAGAACCACATAATGATATCAGAAAGTATTGGTAGCAATTGGTAGATTTTAACAGGGAGTATTTGTAACCATCACAATTAAAATCTAAAATATGCTCCACATAATTACATTAACAGTTTCAGTGAAAATGTAGTAAATAAGCCGTATTTTCCTAAATAAGCCAGAAGGTGGAATAATTTCAGTAAAAAAAGAAATTACTGCTACATATTTTGTTTTACATTCAAAATGAAGAGCAAAGGAACAGAGATTTAAAATACAACAGAGCTGTAAAATACAAGTAAGACATTTTTCTAAATAAATAGAATCTCTTTATTGCCTTAGTTACCATGTTTACAATAGAAAATAGAAAAACATTGCAACATATAATTATTCCTATGTCTCTGTTACACACTGGTATAGTCTGACAGATCAGAGCTGCTGTGAGATGTTTACTTATATGTATTTTTAACCTATTAAGTACCTTTGATCAGTTTTGTGAAAAGCATTCTGTCTGCTTTGAATCACTACACAGAAATTGTAGAAGTTTGAATTAAGTAAAAAGTTGGTATTTTTGCTCTGAAAAAGAATAATACAGCTTGATAAGAGCTTGGTCAAAAAGTCAGTGAAGGAGAGGGAACTAGTTTGACATAATGTTTTCAGTGTGAATTCTTAATAATTATTTTAACCCTTTAGTTATAGCCAACAAGGGGGTTAATACTGCTTTTTCAATGCTCTAAATTGCTAATTCAAGTTAAGTATTACAAAATATTCAGACATGCCAGGTCAAGAGAGTCAGACATTTACGTACCCAGGAGCAAAACAAGCAAGCAATAATACTTCTCTCTGAAAGCCTATTTGAAAGTCAGGGTCGTATGCTTTTTCCTGGAAATGCAAATTGGTTACACCTAATGTTCTCTTGGCAGGTCATATGCTGCATCATGTGAAAATTGGGTTAAAGGTAAAACAATGTGTCCATCAAATACCCTCCATCATAATGGAAGCAACGATCCAGCCAATCACCCGCACAGTGCTCCGAGTTCGGCTGAACATCGCTCCCGACTTCACGTGGAATGACCAGGTAAAAAAGGAGGGAGGAGGAGGCAAGATGAGAAGCATAGTTTAGCTTCAGTAAAGGAGATGATCACTAGGAGTCCATAGCTGTTTGGGAAAAAAAAAAAAAATTAGCTAAAAAGCAAAGTTGATAATAGGAATCCGATGACCTTTATGACTTTAGTTGAAGAAAGGAGGCAAAGATCATCTTTTCATTTCTGTTAATCCTTGTAAGATTGGGCTGTGTACAACACATTGAGGCAAATGCTTAACACTGAATATTCTCAGTAGTCACACACAGATTAGAGTTATGTGCCCAGAAAGGAGAAGCAAGAGAAAGGGAAACATGAATGGCTCTCTAAACTATGGATGAATGTCAAACACAGAAAAGCCTTGAAATGCAGTTCATGTATGCCAGGTTCTCCTGTTCCTCCTGGCTTCACAAATATATATTCACAATATCAGTGCCTTTCTCTGCTGGGATTTGTCTGAACAAAAGGAACTGAGATATGTTTGAAATTATATTCATCTGTATTTTATAGTGCAAATGTATATGAAAGGAGTTGTACCAGTTACAAATTTAGCTATACGCACATCCTTTGATTCAGAATCTGTTCATTAGAAAGACATTTATTTAAAATAAATCTAAATGAAACATAAATGTCCACATGGGGGCATTGTGTTGTTGCTGTTACTTCTGAAACTTTCTACAGGAAAAAAAGATATCTCCATGGGCAAACATAACTTTCTTCTTTTAGACTTATGAGATTTATGCTTAAGATGAATTATTTTGAAATGTGGATATTAAGTATCTGTTCTTTTATTAAAAATTAATTTTAAAATCTCTTAAGATTACCATTTTTCCTTAATTGTAATAAAATGAGAGTTTTATTCCACAAATATTTAAATATACTTTAGAATTAATTTTCCCTCATGAAAGGTGTTTTATTTTCTTGTGGAAGTTTCACCAAGTTGTCTTGTAAATGGGAGATTAGCAATCAAAATATAGAAAGTTTGATTTTGCTTGCCACCTAGATTTATTGAAGAAATATTTGAATGGATTCCTAACATGAATATCTTTTTTTGCCGTATCTGTGTGCAATACTTCAGAAGGAAAACAAAGCATTACTTTTTAGTATTGAAACAAGTTTGTATTGTTCAGTCATTACCAGTAATCTGCTAAAGACAAAAAATTACTGTTCTTCATGTTAAACTTTATCTTAATACAAAGTAATTTCTCAATCCGTTGTCAGTTTTTTCTAAAAAACTTAGGTTCTATATCTTTACAATTTGAAAAGAGGTCCACACAAAATTATACTGTTGTTTTGACTCTGAACTTCTAAATTTAGAACAAAATTTTGTCACAAGTCTATTTTCTGCCATGACCCCTTTACATAGTTTTTGTGATGATTGCTTTGGAACCATTATGCTTGTTTTATCAATTAAGTTTATGGAGATGTTTTTATGTGAAATTTTTTATTGGTAATCATAAAAACTTGGAAAAGTTTTATTCCCTTCTTTATTTTTGTAATGTGGTGTTGATTTTCCTTTTTCTTCAGTAAATGAAGTTTCTATTGCAGTAAATAATTAAAGCTGTTAAATTTTAATAGTCTCTGAAAATTAATAACTGTCTCAAATTCAAGCATAGACACTCTAAAACTGCTTCTCTATTATCACATTACTTTAACAAGCTTTTCAGAAAATTGCTATAGAAACTTACCAGTATACCTGTAATTCATACAAAAGTTAGTTGCTAAAAAATTCCATCTAAAGAATTGCAGTAATAAAATGAAACCAGTTATGAAGACTTTAAATACCATGTTTAGCTGAAATTCCCTGTTTGGCTAACATTTCATGTTTTTAAGATTGTTCCTTTACCTGGATAATTAATTCTATAATTATCTCATCACAAACTTTGCACTTGACATTACAAGAGAAAGAAGAGACGTTTTTGTAGTCATGAGATATGACATCAACTTGATCTTTAGTTTTCAGTACAGGGAGCCCTTAAGTTCAGTAAAAACATGTGAGCCAAATCACAGAATTTTTTTCTCTTGTTAGAAGCAAAGGACTATAAACATATCCAGATTGAGGAATTAAGCCTTAATGCATCCAGGAGGAGTCCAGCAGAAATACAGAATAATGCAAGTAGTATTAATTAGCTGAGTCATACATCAGACATGTTTTAGGGTGATGGTTGCCCAAAATACAGATATATATGTGCCAGTTCTTAAGAGCTCCCCAGAGTTCTTAAGAATCATTGCTGGAGAAGATGTTGCATTTCCTGTTCCCAGATTATCTTACCCTATGCAGTTTTTTCATGGGACTTTCCAAAATTAGATTGCCATTACAGTTAATAATAAAATTTCTGACCTTTGAACTTAGTTGCCTTCCTTAATTCTTCTTATCTCTCTCAAATGCTCCTAAACCTGATGAAATAATAGTCTCACTGTCGCTTTTCAAGGTATCACCTGTGTGTCATTTCAGTTTCACTGCTTCAGTTCCCAATGAAGCTGGAAGTGAAATTCAAATGTAATAAAAATGAATGACTGTCCATCTATTTTTCCATTGTGCAACTGTGGTAAAAAAGAAAGAAAAGCACCTTAGTTTTATTCTTTGTGTGTAGTTTTCTCTTCACAAACCAGTACAGACTGTTTTCTGACACAGACACAGTAATGAATTATGCTGAAAATAATGTGTGCTGTGTGAATCAATACCAGATTCCTGGAGCAATAAAATTGCCATTAAAAGCAACTATGCACTTTGTCTTTTTTTCTGTTAAGTTTAGGAAAAAATCCAACTTTTTTTTCATCTCCTGGTTTTGCAAGTTATCACAGTCCTCATCAGAAACACCAGAAATCTGCATTCATTTAGTAGTATGTCTTTCATACTCCTTTATCATGCATTTTTCTTGTTTTCTGAGATATTTAAGTAAAATGCTTGTATATTGGCAAAGATTATTTATTCTGATAAAGAAACAAAAAATCCTAATTTAGGATCATACCTAGCTATGATTTCTGGCATTGTAAAGTAAGATTCACAACAAAGCAAACAAAAATCTGGGTTTCAAAAGACACATTGCCGGATGGCAGGAAAATCATCAAGTGACAGCTCTGTTTATGTTCTTCTCATTCACCTGTAACAACGGCTACATCTACAGCCTTCTGAATGCACTTACTGTATCTTTCTAGAGGAGGAGGGATGAGAGAGAGGAGAGGAATGTCACAATTTGGTGTCCAGTTTTTTCCTGAGAGAATGTTTTTGACTGAAAAATGAGCAGACAGTTGCACATGACAATCTTCTATACAGAACCCAAAGGCAAAAGCACAGGGAGGAATAAAGAGAACATGTTCTTTCCTAACAGCCTAGAGGGAACCCTTAGGGTTAAGTAAATTTATAAACAGCTGAGGCACTACCTTCAGTAGTTGTATTTGTATCATGTCCATTTATATGTACCTTAAGCAAACCCTTATTGAATCATAATCTTTAGGCAGACTGGTCTGATTAAAAATGTTATTTTCCTGTTACCTCTGATTTCTGTACTTCTGTATTCCTTTATGAGCCTATGTTATTCAGAAATACATCCACTATTTCTAGCAAACCTAGAGGATCTTGTTAGAACTAAAATCTTTTCTACTCATAAAGGTACATGGCAGTGTTGGAGAGCCCTGGTGGATTTGGGTAGAAGACCCTACTAATGATCACATTTATCATTCAGAGTACTTCATCATTCAAAAGAAACAGGTAATGGACTTCATTCAGAATCTCATAGCAAGACAAAAACAAAGTCAGTAAGATGTGGGTTTGTCAGGTCAAATAGTATTTTGACCTAAGCAGATTTTCAAATCAGCAGTACAGCTTTCAAATTCAGATGTACTTGGTCAGCTTGGACTTCCACAACTCAAATGTCCCTTTTTCTCTTCTTCCTTTGCTGGGGCAGTTATTTTCAGCTGATATGGAAAGACTGGAATGCTTTTGTCTTTAAAAGAACAAGATGAAGAACCAGCCTTATTTTTATCTTTTGAAGACTATGGAAAAAAAATTCATTCCAGGCAGTAAAATATTTTATAAAGATGTAAACATTTGCACACGTGCTTTATTGTTTTGTGTTAGCAATGCTTATGGAAGTGAGGCAAACTACAATTTTTCAAGTTACTGGTTTTTTTCTGTGCAGTAATTATTCTCTACATGTTTGCACTAGGTCATTACTAAAGAACCTCAGCTGCTGGTGTTCACAATCCCAATTTTTGAACCTCTTCCTTCTCAGTATTACATTCGAGCTGTGTCTGATAGGTGGTTAGGAGCAGAGGCTGTATGTATCATAAATTTTCAACATTTGATCCTTCCAGAGAGACATCCGCCCCACACAGGTAACTTCAAATTTGGTTATTTTGTTTTAATTGATATTTCTCATATTGGGGTTTTCTCTATGATAATGCAATAAAACTCCTACTTCTGCTTCATTGGGGAAAGATTTATGGAATTTCACTTTGTGATGTTTCTTCTCCAGCTTTCTAAGCTTTTCAATTCCTGAACAAAATGCAGGAATTTTGGTTTCATCTCAGTGTGATACCAGCCTTTTTTAGTTACTCCAGATTCTCTATAAACCATAAGAAAACTGAACCTGTTACATAAGACAAAGCAAATCTCTGTGTTACAGTATGTCTTAGCTTAGTGCTTCCAAGCATTAACTTTCCTCTGGACCAGCTAAAAATAATCTTAGTCTAATAAATGGCATTCTGCAAAGAACAAACAATGCTAAAATTTTGGAAATATGAAAAGTTTTACTATTTTTGCTAAGATAGGTTTATCATAGTAAATACTGTTACAGTGCTGAACATCACATTTCATCTCATCAAGTAGTGGCCTTCTCCTCCCCCTCCTTTTTTAACACTTGGCACAGAAGCATATGTTTGTGTTTTGCTTCTTTTTTTCTGGATACATAAATTGCTTTATACATTCATTGGGCCTGATGTCATTGTAAAACCTTTCCTCTGTAATTGCATTTGGCTCATCTAGCAGTCTGCTGAGTGCCTTCAGAAATGCACAGTTCTCTTACGGTGTTGTCCTTTGGCATGCATAAATTCACATGTGTTTGTGAAGTGTTTAGCTATTGTTATACTGTACCTACGCTGTCTGGAAAAGCATGTGTAACCTTTTTATCTAATTGACTGATCACTGACTACTATTCAGAAGAAACAGAAAGATATTTACACATCACCAGTTATGGAGACTCCAGGATTTATGGTAATTGATTTCAATTCCCATCTGTTTCCCACTCAACAATGAAGTACGTAGACGCTCTGCTAGGCAAAAAACCCCTTCTTTCTCCTCAACAGAGCCCAAGAAATCACTGTTTCAGTGGGAATGATAAAACAGCCATAAGGTATCAGTGAAAAGCATGTGAAGAATATTAGACATCATTGCCTCAGTAGATTTTATGACTCCCATGTCATACCTTAATGTGAAGCACTCTGAAAAGACAAGGAGACCTCCAGCCACAAAAAAACCCAACAACCCAAACTTCAAAGCAAGCATCTGCATAGCAGAATCACTGCAGTCTCCTTAATTTGGTAGGATTCCAAATCCAATCTGGTTATATATATCATCTTCCAAATTCCACAATCTCTAATTGTTTGGATAGCAGATGCCCTCAAGATATATAGAGAATCATATATTGAAAAGCTGTTTATTTATTAAGATTATGTCTTTAATTATACATTTAAAGGATAAGAAGCAAAATTTAGCTGTAGTCATCTGATTTGTATTACTCCATCAATTTGGAAACTCCAAAGAATCCTTCCTTCTTAAATAGATCTTTTCCCTTGAACTTGAAACACGCCACATTCTGTTGTCATAAGAAGCTGGACGTACATATGATCTAATATAGTGAGTTTAGAACTTACTACAAGTGGGTAAAAAGAAAACAGGTATAAGAAAAAGATTAATATATGCAGATAGCTGGCTCAAGAATACTTTAAAAATTGCTTGCAGAAATATTCCAGTGCTATAAAAAGAACTTCTCGTTTTTCTTCATCAAAGTCAACAATTATCCAAATGTGTACTCCCTGTCATATAAGATACTAAGTAAAACATTTTTCAATGTAAATTGTTTCCCACTAAATTACTGGTTAATATATTTATCTTCATAACAAATTATGTCATGTCATGGCATCTCTTGTCATGCACTTATGATTATTTTGTGGTTTTAGAGCTTCTGGATCTTCAGCCTTTGCCTATCACAGCCTTGGGACATCGTGAATATGAAGTCCTGTACAAATTCACACACTTCAACCCTATTCAGACACAGATCTTCCATACCCTTTACCACACAGACTGCAATGTTCTTCTTGGAGCTCCTACAGGTTCTGGGAAAACGGTTGCAGCTGAATTAGCCATCTTTAGAGTTTTTAACCAGTATCCCACATCAAAGGTTTGTAAAATAGGTTTTCTAGAATCATTTTGTTAGGAGCATTTTTTCAGTAATAGAAAAGTCTAGAAGAGGACTATGGGGAACTGAATTTTACTTTCTCCAATCTATATGTGTGTGGATACAAAATGGTAGTAAATCATGTACATTATGCTTTTATTTCAATTATTTATTTTAATCAGTTGACAGCTAGAGTTAAATCTGCAAAAATGACATGCAGGCAGTCTGGATTTCCTTTTCTTCCTTACTTAACAGCATTTCCTGTTTTAATCTCCATCTACTGGCAGTGGTACTGTTTTATTAGTTCCCTTCTGTGTGAATACAACTGGCTCAGTCTCTCTATTATTTAAAAGTATAAGTTGCAATTAATTACTACAAGCCAATTTTCTCTTCCAGCTCCCCTCTTTGTTTTAAACTGCCTAAAAGCTGAACAATTCACCTTTTGGGGTTTTGTTTCCAAAGTAACTTTATATCTGCTTCTCAATTTAGCCATGTTGTCTTAGTTAACCACATTTGAGCTTCAAAGTCTTTCAAAAATATATCTGTATCTGACTGGGAGATTTTAAAAAGTATAACCTTTCTATTAGCAGATATTGTATGCATAAATTCCTTAATCATCTTTGAATTTTAATATCTTCATGTAATTTGTTCATCCAAGTGAGGTAAACAAGTCACTTGTACACTTTCAACTTATCTTTGAGGCAGAAAAAATAGCCAGTTCTCAAAGGAATATATCTTTTAGGTTTTGATAAAGCTGGAAGCCTGGCTATATATTTCAAAGAATATATGTAAACTCTTCATGTAACAGTTTCTTCATTTTCAAGAGCTTTAGAATTTTTAACCATAAATCTATAAGCAAATATGTTTTGTACATGTGAGCATATTCCCCCTGCACTGCAGGCTTTTTTGAGAAAAATACTGTGACATTTTGCTTAAGATAATCAGCTTTTTTTATTTAATTGGTAATATTTTAATAATGACATAACTATAAATTGGGTAAGATATTGCTTGCTAGAAATTCAGATTATTTCTGTTCCGAAATGTTAACATGCAGATTTTATAGTCATGGCAAAAAAAACCCTATTATTCACATAAGTGGGTTTTGATTTTAAAAGGTGTGATAAATATGTCAATTTCAAGAAATTATTCTTTATCTGAATTTATTTGCTTATTAATTGCTCAGGGAAAAAAAGCAATATTTTCAGGCATTATGTCTGTTTTAGATATAAGCCTGTTGTAGGTCATTTCAGGAGCTCAGACCTTATTTATTTTATAGGTTATGAGTATGTTCAAATCTCACAAGTACCATGTGTTGTAGATACACTTTAATAAAGGAGTCTTTTTTTAACCTCTAGTTTTGTGCCTTTTCTTTTGCAGGCCGTGTATATTGCACCCTTAAAAGCACTCGTCCGTGAGAGGATTGAGGACTGGAAAATTAGGATTGAAGAAAAGCTTGGTAAAAAGTACGTTTCTCCTTACTAATCAGAGAAATGAGAAGCAAAAGAACAGCTCATCAAGTATGAATAAAATCTCAAAGTACTTATGAGTATTTCAAAAAGGGGTTTGGTTTTATACTGTCCTTCAAATTTCTAGTACTTGAAAAGTTCTATAAATAGTCACTGATCAAAACTAAGATCAAAAATGATAGATCAAAGATGATAGATCAAAATCAAAAGTAAGAAAGGGATAGACATTGATACCCAGCTATTTTCATTCTCATTGCTTGCCAGTATAAAGAATATGAAGCTTAGATTTTACTCCACAATATCCTTGGAAATTGAAAATGTAAGTCAAAATAAGCTCTCCTTAGAAACCTCAGCTCTAAGGAACATACAGGACTTGCATAAACTGTACAATAGTAGTCACACTATTAGCCTTTTTACTAAGTTAAGCTCAAAGCATGCCACCAGAGAAAGAGAGATGCTGCTCTGTGTACATGAAATTACCAGTATTATTTGTGTTGTTATTACAGCAATGAGATAAAATATTTTATGGTAATATTAATTTCTTTAAAATTTACAATTACTTGTGACTGAAATCTTGAACAGTATATACCCATTACTTGGAGGAATTTTTGTTTGATGTTCAGCTGGATGTGTTATTGAAATGTCTAAAACCCATTATAATGGATCCTTCTAAAATGATGGGTCATCACAAATGCTGCAAACAATTGGAAAAAATCTGCTAATCTTCTTCAAAAAGTAATCTCAGGCTAATCTCTGCACCAGTCTTAATGGACTTTCACCAACAAATGCAATACACACTGCAGTTTAGCCTCATTATTCAAACCAGAGATCTATGCAGAACAGCAGGCAGCAACTTGGTAGCCTCCATGAAAGCTTTCATCCTGTCTGTGACAGGATGTTATGATTCACATTACATCATACCAGTATTATGTTATCTTCATTTTGAAGAACTAAGTGTTGGTTTGTACTCATATTTGTCCTCTTCTTTTTATCTGGTTTTGCTAAGGAATGGTATTTTGTATTTACTAGGAAAACAAAGAGACAGGTTTATTTACTTAAAACAGTTTTGAAAATCCTGTTAAATGTATTTGACAAGAAGCAAAATTACTTTGCTTAATTTTGTTTCTTTCCTCTTTTAGGAATTTATGTTAAGGAGTAAATAGTTTAGCGTTAATACCTTTTAAAGCTTTGTAAAGCCAATCCACTGTCCTTCTTGATTACAGGGTTGTAGAATTGACAGGAGATGTGACTCCTGATATGAGAGCTATTGCCCAAGCTGATCTGATTGTTACTACCCCAGAGAAGTGGGATGGTGTCAGCAGAAGCTGGCAGAACAGAAGCTATGTTCAGAAAGTTGCCATTCTTATCATAGATGAGATCCATCTTCTAGGTGAGCATGTTTTGCTCCTTTTGACCAGAATCACTGCTAAATTTGAAGAAGTGTGCTGTTACTTATGATGTGAATATATTTTTTGACGTCTGAACCTTTCCTTTTTCTCTGTTTTTCCATTTACTTTTCATTTACCAGGGGATGAGAGAGGCCCAGTATTGGAAGTCATTGTGTCTCGAACAAACTTTATCTCATCTCACACTGAGAAGCCAGTAAGAGTAGTTGGTTTATCCACTGCTTTAGCTAATGCCAGAGACCTTGCTGATTGGCTAAACATTAATCAGGTATGAAAAAAAGTTTTCAAAAATGGATATGTATTTGTCTTGCAGAAAAACAAAATAGCAATTGGTAGGACAATTCAAGGTTAAACTTGAAAAAATTGTTCTCTTGTAGGTGGGCCTGTTCAACTTCCGACCATCGGTGCGCCCAGTTCCCCTGGAGGTGCACATTCAGGGCTTCCCTGGCCAGCATTACTGTCCTCGCATGGCCAGCATGAACAAACCTGCTTTTCAGGGTAAGCAACAAGCTCCTAGACCTTTTCCTTCTTTCTCTAAAAGAAAAAGGGACTTTACACAGTTCATTTGCAGCACATTTGCAACATGTGTTACTGTATGTACTCTTGGCATGTATTGGGAGAATCTGCTCTGCTAATGGCCCAAAGCTATTTGTCTGAAATATAAAGTGTGCTGCAAATGCAACATGTAACAGAGGAATGTAATGTATTTAGAACAGAAGAATAAAATTAGTGTTAGTGAAGGGGAAATAAAATGTGTTTTCTCTTAGTGTTTGACACCAGAAAGAAATATTTGTGTAAAAATATTTGAAATTTAGAAAGCAATAAAACCATTCATATTATTAATCTGCTGAGGTATTTTCATATGGACCACTGCATGTAAGCATTAAAAAATTGTGAACAGAAGTTGCAAGTCAGGCTAACCTCCTATAATTTTAGTTTCAAAGCAATAACCATAAAATTCAAAATTTGTAGTGCATCCAGATATGCTTCTGTTTCCAATTTTTTATTCTTAAGCAATCTGGCAAGCAGTATAGATTTAAGAAAAGCTCTCTTGTATTTTATTTGAACATGGGGTTTTTTTGTTACATAAGGAATATTTATTATATCAATTAAAAATATCCTCCAAAATAAATTTTGTAATGTGAACTGCTGTTGATTGTGAGGTGACATTTGTGAGGAGACTTTTTAGCTGCTTTAATTAGCCTTATGACAGAAGCAAAGTATTGATTGTGGACTAGAGACCAGTCTTGACAGCTCGGATTATTTACACCTCCACAAGAGCATTGTACAAAAACACTAATGAACAATAAATCTGTCTTGGGCTGTTCTGCCACACCTGTTCCTGAAGCAACAAAAATCCATTAGATGTTGGGCTTTTAAAATATATAGATATATTGGCATATGTAAGATATAAATACACATGAATTATCCTATTTCAGTAATTTCACAACTGCACTGCGTGTATATATGCAGGAGCCCATGCTGGGTAGTGTTCATGAACTGCAGAATAATATGTGCTGGTGGGCAGTATGAAATAGTTTTCAGAAATTAACAATACATAATTTTAATTGCTTGAATGAGAATTACATGAGAAAACACGCGGATGGATTTATAAGTGGTTTAGAAAGGTATTTGAAATTCTAGGTACACCTGTTTATACTTCTAGTGCTTGTTGATGTTAGAAAATATGTGTAAATATGATTTATTGCACATGCAGTTCCCAAGTTGTTTGACATGATACAGTCAAGGTTATTTTAGCATTTTCATGGCAATACTTATTCCTGAGACCATAAAAATTTCACTGCAACCTGAAGCTTTTCAAAGATGGGCTGAGCAAGAAAGTGCTATTTTAAAAAGTCCCAAAACCTAATTGGTTTAAATACGTCATAATTGGTTTAAATATATCAGACTAGTTAGTTGGCACAGAAACAAATTTCTCTTGTACTGTAATGTCCACTTTCACAGCAGCTTTTGAAAAGTCGTTTTCTACTTTTCTTACATTTTCTGATATTGGTAGATTGAAGTGATCCTCTGTAGGCTGACATGAGTTTATACAGTTTGAGCTCTGGGTCAGGCAGAAAACAAATTTTAGACCTTCACGGCACAGAGTCTGAGACAACATATCCCAACAGCATATAAAAAACATTTAACATACTTATTAGGCTGAGATAGAGAAAATCACAAGCTTGAAGTCTTGAAAGCTTGTCCAGGTTTTGTGGCGTTTTGTTGGGGTTTTTTTCAAAAGCAGTTCTCTTAATTAGCTTACAATGTTCACTGAAGTAGCTGGAGGGAAATTGAGATTCAGCTAAGTGTAGTTTTACAGCCTTTGGTTCAGAGTTAGTGTATTCTCACCTCAGTTGTATCCATCCAGCAGAATAGAGGCTCAGTAGACACACCTCAATGTCATCTGCAGGGAGGCCTGTCAGCTGTCAGAGAAACTAATTTTTGTCATTAAAGGGTCTAATTCTCAAATTCTGCTTTGCTCAACAGCAATTCGGAGTCATTCTCCAGCCAAGCCTGTTCTTATTTTTGTGTCATCTAGACGTCAGACAAGGCTTACTGCCTTAGATCTCATAGCTTTCCTAGCTACTGAGGATGATCCCAAGCAATGGCTGAAGATGGATGAAAGAGAGGTAGAATCATTTTACCTTCCTTATTTGTGCTTTGCTTCTATCTTATTGATGTTTGTGTGAAAAAAAAAATTCATCAGAAACAAAAGTCGTTTGAGAGTAGATCTTGAAAGAGTTGTGCATATGCTGAATTTCCCTATGTATTAAAAGTAGTGACAGCATTAGGGTTTAGAAGCGTCTGTGCAAGAGCTGAACTTCAGAACACAAACTCTTTTATCTTTGTTTTTTCCTGCATATCTTATTAATGCTAGTTCCATGGTCCCCGACAACATATATCACATGGTGCAAGTCTTTGATACCAAGATAAGACAAAGACTAAAAGAAAGAGGGCTAGTGCTCTCTAAAGTTTACAGCTGGACGTCTGTGACATGTAGATGTTGAGTTGAAACCTAAACCAAATCTCTTTCAGTGTTTTAAGAGAAAAATCGTCCTTCTCATAAGATGCATTATGTATACGTATATACATATATATCAGTGTGAATGTGTACCTATGTATATACATGTATCCATCTGTATTTCTAGATAAATAGATATACTGCAGAACCAATCATTTAGCAATGGTTCAGTCTTGCATATCAATGGAGTAAATCAACGATATAAAAAAAGTAGAGAAAGCTTCTGCCAACATCTTTGCTTTAAAAATATAAAAAATTGCTAAGTCAAACACTTAGATGTTAAACACTTAGATGTTGCTAGTGGAAAGGTTTATTTTTTGTTCCTTTTCAAGCAATATAATCTTTAATTACATTTTCTTTTTTTAATCTTCATTTGTTTACTGCAAAACTTGAACGATGGCTAAATAATAAACAACCATTCAGTATTCTCTTTTGTCTGCATTCTTCTAACTGTATACCAGATTATATTTAATTCACTCCATTCAGCACCTGCTCTGAATGCAGTATTATTTATTTCACTCTGCACTAATGGTCTTGATCGTAGCATATCATTGCTGCAAAACAGGCTTTTCTGCTCGATATTCAGGTTTTCTAGATTTTGGAGACTAGCTTTTTCTAAATATTGCAAATCTTATACTAAGAATTTCTGTGATAATTTAGGGTCAAAACACAGTAAAATGTAGGAATCATAAATATAAAATCCAAGTGGAAAACTGTATGAATATTTATATATCAACAGTTTTATCAATGGTTATACAATTATAAATATTATATACCAAAAAGTATAGGTTTCTAGATTACATTGTTTTTGTTTGGTTGCTCTTTGCCAAAAAATAAATTGGTATTTTTCAGAGATAAAGCATAACATCTTTATCCCTCCTGGTTTGGATGGATTTTAAAACAGAAAATGGCTGTCTAGGCTGATAAACAGCTCTTACTAAAGCATATCTCAACTTGATTGTTTTTCCAGCTGTATAACCTCTATTTAATGTTTCCTTGAACCTAATAGAAACATTTCATATCCAAGTTATTACTACTTAGTAGAGTACTCTAGTACTTTGTGCTGGTTTACTGCAGTAATCTCACCTACAATTAGAATATGCACTGGGCATATGCATTAATATGAATAGTCTCCCCATGTCCTGGGAGCAACTGCTATTCCAAAAAGAACTGTAACTGAAGCTTCTTCACTTGCCAGAAAGGGTTTTCTATTAGGAGTCTTTGAATTTCATGTTTCAGAATAAGCCTCTGAAGGTTTTGAAATAGGAGCCAACAAGGACAAGCAGACTTTGCATTTATTAGTTTAATAACATTTGCATATGATTTGTATTTGAATTAATAAGCTGAATGTTTGGAGCATGAGATACCTACCAAGTTACTCAGTTCTGATTACGTAAATGTAAAAGACTGAGGATTAAGTTCTAAGTTGTTATATCTTACCACTATTATGCAGAACACAATTCTGTTTGAAGTACCCACAATTTCAAGTGGACATTTCTTTGGGCAATTATGGGACTAGTTTATAGTTTTGTGTTTTAAATGAGCATGATTAGCCTGAGTTTCATTTGACATTGAAGCAAAGGACAAAGCTCTAGTAGTGCTACATACATAGTGTATATCCTGCCTAATTCTTTAACAATAATTTAATCATAATAAAAAAATAATCATAATTTAGGGGATGTTTAATTTCAAAAATTTAATCTCCAGTAATATTAAAGCCAGGCTTAGATGTGAAAGAGACAAAATTCTCTCCAGACCACTACAAAATTTTTAAGTTTGAAAAGTAGAACTAGAAAAATACTTATAGTAGGTATTCCATGCCTTGTCCAAAATTTCTAGTGTTTCTCAGTGCCATATGGGATTAAAATGGACCACTTAGAAAAATTAAATTGTTGCTGCCTTTTAAACATTTTTTTTCCTGGCAGTTTTTCACATTTGGTTTTTTGGTTTGGTTTTTTTGTTTGTTTGATTGTTTGGTTGGGGTTTTTTGCCAGCCACTGTTCCTTTAAGGAAATTTACAAACAAATTGCTTTTTTTTTTCAAAATAGTTGTAATTCTTAACCGGGAAGTATTTTGAGATATAAGACAATTTTCATGTGTGTATACAAAGTTAGCAAGCTGTACAACAGACCATGGCATTTTTTTCAGTCGGCTTTATTTGTATAATAATAATTTTGGCTGACATGAGATTTCTTTGAGAACTCATTAGTAAGTTTTGTTCAGTGGTGTAATTGGGTTTGCTACATGATGGCTAAAAGTTCGTCTGTTTATGTTAGCTTCCCTGTAGATTTCTTAAGGCTTCTTGGAAAGTTCTAAAATCATGCCATCCATAATAGCTTCTAAAGGACTGGTGTTGAGGTAGAGACAGAGTCTTACATCCATTAAAAGTGTTTTTTCTTTTTTCCTCTTTGTGATGGTATGATAGAGATTCCAGCCTTGTGGGGAAGAGACTGGAATACAGCAGAGACCAGCACTGAATCTTTGTTAATGTATTGCTACCAAGACTAGGTCTTTGTTTATCAGCTATGCCATCATCTTAGCTTCCCTCATCTTTTCTGCAGAGATTCTCCCTGTGTTGGTAAACCAGGCTCTTGTTTGAGGCTTGTGATGAATGATTCTGTTCACAAACTTCCAGACTGCTTTTCACAGTACTCTCAGATAACAGGCAAATCCACTTGCATTTTTGCCACCCAGCTCCAAATATCAAATTCAGGCAATAAATCAATCAGTTGTATTTCAAATGACATGAACTTGCATGAACCTTCTGGGATAAAAATTTGTAAAAGTTACATGTAGAAACAACCCTTCAACTGTTGCCACCAAAGCAGATAACAGCATGCCTGGATCATGGAGGAATCATACAAGATGTTCTTTCCCTCAAAGGAGTCATTATCTAACAGGTGCTACTGAATCATAGTCAAGAAGGAATTTTGTTATACAGACATCTGCTGAAAAATATATATGTTATAGGCAGCTCCATCAGGTTTTGGGAATGGTTCTTCCTGGACATTTTCCTTGAATTTCATGTCTGATATGCAGGTATTGGCTCATACCCGTTGCAGTATTCAGAAAATTGAAAGGTATTCAGAAAGTTGAGACAGCAGTCAATCTCCATAAAACTGGCCAGTATTTAATGAAAATTGCTGTCTCTAGTACTGCTCAGTTTTGCAGTCCTGCTGGACCTGTTGCTGCACTACAATTGTTAAATTTGTTTCATAGATTCTAGCCAATTAAGTTTCAGGCTATGTGCATGCTTTTTTGTGAAGAAATGGCCACTCCAAGACCTCATGTATTACATATGCTTTAGTCTGACCAAGGAAGCCTCCAATGATGTTTGAAGTGCCCTACTTACCAGGATTTGTAGCTGATGCTTTAAAGCTCACCCCGACGTTTTCCTACTGCATATGCAGACATTCTTCAGGATTTAAGCAACACTGCTACAGTTCACCCAGAGTATGAGTGGGCAGTCTCTAGGGAAAAAATAGCCCCCTTTACACCCTTAGAGATTTATTTTTTTTATTTTTCTGTAAGTTGTGTTGTCCATACACACATTCCAAAATTTATCTCTCTTACAATGTGCCCCAAGACTGAGTTTATTTTTCAACAGAGCGAAGAAGCCACAGCAGAAGATGTTTTCCTTGCCATCTGCAATAATAGCAAGGACTTTTCATTAGACATCATTCTGTAAAGATTGTCCTGGTTTTGCTTTTGAGGCACAGGTGCATCATGACAGAAATGTGATTGAGCAGTACATCTCAAAGAGGAGACTGCATCTGTAAATAAAGTGGTTTGTTATTTCTTTTTTTGTTCTTTGATGGCAGCATGCCCATGGTAAAAGAAAATGTTATGCTTACCCTGGGGTTTTTTTTTGTTTTGTTTTGGTTTTTTTTGTATAATCATTACAGGATTTTAAAATATACAATTCCTAGCTAAAATTCTAATTTGGACTTGTCAGCCAGGACTGCCATGTTCAAGCTTGTGACCCATTACTTATCTTGTTAAAAGGGACAATAGCTCAGATTATCATTTTGGAAACAGACAGTGCCACCAGTTTCAGATGGTCAGCTTGGGTAAAATCAGTTATACTGCTCTACATTAGGAGCTGACTAAAGAAGAAAAAGTCTTTCTCTGACAGAAATTGCGTTTACATCTGTGGCGGCAAAAAATGTTGCAATCTTTTTACAACATAATTTATTAGAATCAAGTTTTCAGTTTATTTATTTTTCTCTAATGTTTTTACAGCTTTTTGTTTTAACCTAAAACAAAAGTACAAAAGTAATATTTATGGTTTATTGTTTGAAGTTAGAATGCAGTTTTCACCAGCAGACAAGCAGGGTGTTTTCTTATTTGTTTGGTGAGGTTTCTTTAAAAATTCATTCCCTGTCCAGATACTTGGATTTATTTTTTTTTAATATTTACAGTGCAAGGAGGGAGAAGAAATCTACCAGTGTACATAGTTTTAACTTTAACCACAATGGCTTTTGCATTCTGTTTTATGCATCATTTGGCCACCTGCATCTTGTTAAGACTGGTTTTTATGAAACCTCTAGAAATAACTAATACCCTTTAGCACAAACATACCTGCAGTAATATTCAATAGCATCCATATCAGGCAATAGTTTGCTTCCACCAAATTCAAGAGCCCTTGAATGAAGGACATTCATTGACTCCAAAAGAATGGATCAGACCCATCCTGATTTTGCCATTTTAGACATGTGAGTGTATAAACGTGTGCACTAATTATGGATTAATACATGTGTGTTTGTACACTGTGGGGAAATACACATAGCCATATGCAGGAAAGGGAATTAAATTTTACCAATAGTTGGTTTGCATTGTGAATAAAGACAAACAAAGAAAACAAAAACCCCAAACCAACCAAAACAGTCCTAAGAATTCTTGGAAAGACAAAAGATGGCTTTTCCTTCTCTAACCTTTAAATCAAACAACCTATTATCTCCATGTTAATGTTTTGAGGTAATGTCGTGCTATAAAACAGGAATAGAAAAATCTGGTCTGTGTCATGAACAGGCATATTGCTGTCATTTAAATGTGTCTTTTATGTGTTAAATGTTTTATTAAATTATTATGCTTTAACGTATTATTATGTATTATTAAATATGAATTATGATTTAATAATATAGCTCAACTGTTTAAAACACATTTGAAAATGTTCCTTGAATAATCTTATTTGAGTTCTTTTAGGCAGCTTGTTCTGTGTGGGGTAGTTCTGAAGTATAAGCCAACTCTTCATCAAAAATAATTTTGTAAGATTTTTTTTTCTGCTTTTAAAGATCAGGAGGGTACCCAAGAATGATTTCTAAGTGTTTCAGTCTTTATAGAAGTTCAGCTTCCTTCTACAAGATGTTGGTTTTATGACACAAAAGTGTGTCATAAAAATTAACATTTAGTTATAACAAGGAGATGTTTTTATTTCACTTAACATCTGTAGCAGATGTGAAATATGTAATTATTTTTGTAAAAGACTTCATAACTTTCACGATTCTTTTGTTTGGCAGATCTTTCTTCTATTGGGCATTTTAGACAATTGATAAGCATTATTCAGTGGCATATGGTCTGAGTCTGACGTGCTTTGAAAAGAGTAGAGAGTACTAATAATGAGGATTCTGTGAAAATGGGGAAACCAGCACAACAGATATGCTTTGAGAAAGTATGGGGTTTTAGCATCTTGAAACAATATATCACACTCAAAGGGACAGAATTGGGCTGCACAATCTGTTAGCTCATTCTTGTCCAATCTGGTCTCCTCCTTTCTTTTGGAGCCAGCATTGTCATCAACTTGCTGAATTATACTCTGACTGGAATGTATTTCAGGCACAGGGTAATGTATCTGCTTAAATGGAATCCTATCTTTCTACAAAAGCTTTTTAAGTATAATAAATTTAAAATATTAAAAAAAAAGTTCTATTAGCTTAAAGTAAATGGTTCAACAGTTTACATATGTGCAGGAACAAAGAAAATGACTACTTAGTTTGAGAAGAATCTGTCTTGTTTAGAAATTAGAATAGAAAATAGAAATAAAGTTTATTTTTTAGAATAAATATTTTGCAATGCTACCAGGTTCCCAAATTGGTTTTCAGGAGATATTTTCCTTTGTTCCTAAAAAAAAAAAAAAAAAGCAAAACCTCTCAGCATAGGCCTGATCCTTTTGAGTCAGGGAAAAATCCCTTCATGGCATTAAGTTCACTGCATTGGTGTTGTACAGGGTTTTTTACTGCCTGTAAGATGTGTATTTCCTTATAGTATTTTAATATAATTTTTCTGTTCTTAAGATAAATTTCATTTATCCTTATGTGAGTAAAACTACATTACAGTTGTTTTCAGAGAGATAAATAGTAATTGAGTCATAACAATTCAGAAATGTTAGGTTTGTTTTATAGCCACAGTGCTTGTCTGTTTCTGGTTAATGAACCTATTAATTGTGCCATTATTTCTGAATAGAAAGTTATAATACACTACACTGACTTAAGGGAGTTACATTTTTAAATAAATTGTCATGAGATTTTTAAGCCTTGCATTGTGCCTATGGGTAAAACAGTTATGTTTATTACAATGATTTATGTGAAAGTAAGGGGTCAGCTAAAAATGACTAGGATTCCCTGCTGCTAAAATGACAGGATAGCTGTACAAGCACCAGTGCCCCTGCTAAGGGTTCTTTAGTTTTCCTGTGGTAAATTACACTGCTTTGCAGGTATGACTAACAGCACCACAGGCCGCCGCTGTAATACGAGTCAGAGGGGGAAAAAAATAACCACCACTGATTGTAAAAGCAAGAAGAACATCTTTGAATAAATTCCCAGCAGTGTGAATTTAGGATGTTTTGTGCTGGCAACTCTATGGCAGAAAGGTTTAGCTCGGGTTGTGTACTGGAAATAGCTCCCAGTGTAAAACCACGTGTGCTGAAGGAGCAGTCTAATCACTATAGATTAATCCCAATCAGCTAATTTGATCCCTGAACTGTTCTAGAGGAAGAGGGGGTTTAGATTTATTATTTTCCTTTCTTTTGATGCGAATAATGAAATAAATGTCTTTGGAATTGGCTTGTTCCCTTACGTTAAAGGCATAATTATCATAAGGTGCTGATTCTTGGTGGGGAGAAGAAAAATTAATTCAGCAATGTAGTATCTTTTGTCAATTCTTGAATGCAAAAACCAACTAAAATGTAAATGCATTTTTTGTTTTTCACATATTTACCAATTTTGTTTTCTACTTTTTTCATCTTAATTTCCTGTTAAATATATACATATAGTTATTATTTCTCAAAGTGTGTACATAGACAAAAGAAGCCTATGCAGTACTAGTACCAATTAATAAACTGGTAGTAAAAAAATCATTAATGGGTATGACAATATTTTCAGTATTGTATATTGATTGTCATAATTGTAGAGAAAACAGTTTATGCGTTGCCATTTTATCCAGACATTTTTAGTCTTAGAAGAAAAACTCTTAAGATGGGTCATAATTCATGTTGTCTACACATGAAGTCACATGTCTACATGTTGACTAGAGAAATCAAAGGTTTGCTGATTGTATCTAGATAGATAAACTTTATCCTTTAACATATCCTCCTTTCATTCATCTCTTTACTTTCTTTGACTTATTTGCCCCTCTTCTTGCTTCCCTTTCCTAAATGGACTTACCCCCTCTTCACTTCTCAATTCATTGGGTTTTTTTCTTTCTGCTCCCTTTCTTTTCAGTGTTTTATGGACCCTTTCACTCTTTCCTTCTGTAAGCACCCTTTTCTTTTATATGTGCTAGATCAGTTTATACAACAAACCTTTCATGTCTTATAGTGCAGGAAACTCTCAGGAACATCCAGGCCACTGCATTGTGAGGGGAAATTAAGTTTAGGAGCTTCCACTGACAGATGAAACTGACTGATCTGTCAGAAGTTGAACAATTCATTTTTTTAATTAGTTTCTCTGTTACTACCATCACTTGTGGTTCCGTTAGTCAAGATTACTTCAACAGATAGACTTTCAAAATGCTTTGCAATTTACTCTTCATGAAATAATGGATTGATTTACAAAATCTAGTTTGTTTGTTTGTTTGTTTGTTTGTTTGTTTGTTTGTTTTAAAATCCTCAACATGGACTGTTTTATTCTCTGGATTTTTTAGTATCCTTTAAAGATTCTTTTTATAATAGTAGCAATGTTACTTGAGTTTAGATGTGTGGATCATTTTATTCACATTAAGGTCTGAGAGGTATAAAAAGCAGGAAATATTTAGAGAGTTTACAGTCTTGAACATCACAAGTAAAGCACCTCAGATTCTAAATAGAAGTGAAGATATCACCGTAGTCATGCAGCTATCATATCTCAGTACTTTAGAGAACTCAGTCTGAGATGGGATTGAACACTATGTCGAAATTATTCAGTTACCCAGACTAATTTGTTCTGCCCTACTATTTTTTCTCTGACCTTGGTTATACCTTCCATGACCACGAATGATTCTTCCCTAAGTATGCAATATCATCATGCCACTGCTGGTGGCACCAGGAAACCACTAATAAGAGCATAAATTTTAAAGTTCTTGGCTACAATTATATTAAAATCACATAAAATAATAAAAATAAAATAAAATCATTTTGAAGGGTAGAATCATTTAACAAGACTGTTTTGTTCATTATTACTAAGAGAATTTTCAGAGGTCATCTACAAAAATAATAACCTTATTAGCAAATTTATGACTTGAAAACATAAGCAAGAAAGATAGTTAAAATCATAGTAGTGAAAATGATTCCAAGAGTCAGTGACATCAGATTTGAAAGAATTAGTAATAGTAATAAAAATAGCTTTTTATCTGGACTTCTGAAAGTTTTAAATGAACACACTTAATAGATGTTGGATTTCACTACTAAGTTTGAGTCTATAAATTTCAAACTCACATTCCAAAAAAAATTTCAAATTCATTTGCATTTCAGCATGTGAATAGGAAGCTTTCTTGATGAATAATAGTTGCAAAATTATCAAACTGAGGAACAGTCTATCTGTTCAAAGGCATTAGAGAGAGCCAGTTTTATTTTTCATGACTGTTATACTGGTTGCAGGGATTTGCTATGTTTTTATACTAGTTCTAACCCCTTTGATACTAGGGATTGCATTAAACAAACACAGAACAGAATGCACAGTATTTGCCAGACCTGTCAAGATATTTTCAGCATTTTCATTTCCTTGTCTGTGTTACTTAGCACGTCAATAAAGTCATGTGCATTTTGTATTCCGCCCCCATTGTTAATATATTAATTTTTTTAGACAAAACCAGTATTTTCAGAGACTGAACAAAGCTGTTTTCCTGCTTGTATAAACAGCATTGAGCAAATTATTGTTGCTATAAAAACAAAAAAAAATAAAGATAAGAAAACTAAAAGTTTAACATTTCTTACTAATCTGTTTTAAAGCATGCAATTATTCTTTCTGTTACAGATGAATGACATTATAGTCACAGTTAGAGATTCGAATCTGAAGCTGACACTTGCTTTTGGAATAGGCATGCACCATGCAGGTCTGCATGAAAGGGACAGAAAAACTGTGGAAGAATTGTTTGTGAACTGCAAAATCCAGGTACATGTGTTCTTTTTAAATGCTGCTGTAATGAGTTTTACATGGAATTTTAAAAGTTAGCTTTTTGTTACATATACCTCATTAATCTTTCTTTTTGTCTCAGGTTCTTATTGCCACAAGCACATTAGCTTGGGGTGTAAATTTTCCAGCTCATTTAGTAATTGTTAAAGGAACAGAATACTACGACGGAAAAACAAGGCGTTATGTGGATTATCCCATTACAGGTACTCACATAAATTATGGAAATGTTCATATGCTGAAATGATTTCAAGCATATGCAAATGACCTGAATTATTTAGTAACTGAATTTGGATAAAAACTAGGAGAGATGAGGTAAGGGGTTTTTTCTTTGTTTAATGCAAGTTGTAAGAGTTCTCTTAAGATTTTATGCAATAATAAAAATGTTTCTGTTTCACAAATCTTTTTTCATGCTAAATTTCTTTAATGTGTATCACCCAAAACAGACATTAAACAATTAAAGGGACAATATAAAGCCATATCTAGTTAATGAGGTAATTTTATAAAAGGAACTTTTCAAGTATGCAATTTCTTTTTTCATTTCTTAATCCTCTTCTAAATAGAAACAAATTTTTAACAGTAAACTTAGCCATGATTTGAAATGCAACAGTTAAATCACACACGTAATAGAAAATAAAATGTATACATAGTCACTTGTAGTAAATGAAAAACCTTAACTGGCCTTGTATCTTCAGTGATATAAGGAATACCTCAGAAATAAGCAGCTAAATTAAAGTTTTGAATTTTTGGCTTGATACAGATTTTTGATGCTCTCTGGCTCCAGTAAACTCCAGTTTTCATAAACTGTTCTGCGTTTTTTTCAACAAGCTGAAGAAAGTGAACCATGGAAGAACTTTTTTCAAAGTTCAGACAGGGAGAATATTTGTGTGGATGGTACTAAGTTTGAAGAATAAGGACAAGCTAAATTTATTCCAGGCTTCCTGTTCTGTTTTCCCTTTCGCTTTTCAGAAGAGAAAGTTTATTATTAAACGTTCCTATACTACACTGGCGATGTGTACACCTAAGGACAATCTAAATGGTATTTGTTAGGTAAATACAGAGCTTGCATCTTTCTAGCCATGTGCTGTCTTTTTAGCAAGAGAAGTTTAGTAATGTAAAAAAAGCTCAAGCTGAAAATACTACAAGGGTTACTTCTTCAAGTAACCCATCACAGAGCTTAATTTAGTGGTTAGTGCTCTGCAGGAAACTTAGGATCAATTTCCAGACCAGCTCTCTTGTTCAAAGATTCTGGTCTGACCTGGGATCTTAGCCATGCACACTTGTATTTTGTGACAGATTTTGGCTGATGTAAACTTAGTGGAAACAGTCTCTGCAGCGAAGTCGTATCGTGCTCGTGCCGACTGGAAGAACGTTGTTGATTGACTTTGTTACTGAATGGGGAAAAGTGGTGAGGAGAGAAATCGATGGAAGCTTTAAATTTTAGGTTGAATCCATGGCACTGTCAGAAATTAGTAATAGAGAAATTAATATATTTAAAAGAAATCAGAGACTCAATAAACAGTGCAGACTTACTATGCTGTTTCAGAAATCTGTTGTAGCAGTTTGCACAAAGGCTTTAGGGAATGCTGATACTTTCACTCTTTATTGCCTTTCTTTAATTCAGGTAACTTCAACACTGGTGTTGTTCAATTCCTGAATTTTCAGTAAGACTTGGGCAGGGGAGGGGGTGGATGGAATACCACCATCTGTGGTGGAAGCTTTGGATTTTGTTGTCTGCACTGTAACCCAAAATGCAGATTGCTTATTTTATGATGAAACATGTGGAGTGGTTTCCCTAAAGCATTTTTATTTTTAACTTTCTAGAGAATATTTATGCATCTGGAACTTCTGCGGATAGGTAGTACAGTTTTGCTGCAGCAATAAAATGAAAATGTAATTAATTTCTTTCTGAAATACTTCCAAAAGTTTCACAATACTGTCTTTAATGCTGCCCTCAAGTTATGCCTTCAATGTTCCATCGTGGTATTACTTGGCTTCTCCCTACTGAAGTTACCTTTCTGTGTCAGGAATGCATTTGTCTCCAAGGAAGCAGCTGAGGGCAGAATTAATCACTCTGGAGTGTTCAGCAATTTCAAAATAAGCAAGAATGCTTCTTTGAGTGAATTCAGAGGTTTGGGAACTTTTTCTCAGTTAACAGTCATTTATTTAGTCAGCCAGTTGGACCATTTTTAATATTTCAGGAGTTTAGTCCAGTGATTAGGAGCAGCCAGCAACATATAGTCAGTAAAGAAAATGTTGAGTTTGGATAATTACATAGTGGATATTGGCAAAAATAATTTCCTGATGCTTTTTGGTAAATCCATTTCCTATATGGTATGATGCACAATTTAATTCACCACATAGAAGTTGTTTCATCAAGAAGTTGTTCCATCACCCTCCTGTGCACATACCTATTCAGAAGCAGCAGATTTAAACTAGTTTCATTTTACATATTAATGTCACTCCTAAGCTAACAAAAGGAATAAACTAATAAAAAACGTTGCTTTCTATACACAAGTCAGTACACAAGTGAGAATGTGTTACTAAAAACTCTCAATTGGGCTGTCTGTTTCTCCTGTTATGGTCAGTTGCTGTATCCCATTCTTTACTTTCTGGATTTTCCTTCCTCAAGAGAGCTTTGGGCGGAAATCTTACTCATTCTTAACTCAAATCTCTTCAAAATGCCAGGTGTTCCAAGCCACATACTGGGCAAGTATGATAGAGCTCATACAGAATACAAAAAACATTAAAACTTTTAAAATAAAGATGTAAAACTTAAGAATTGCTTTCCATTGTTTCTTCTAAGTTAAACAGCAGTTAGAGGTACCAGAAAGGATTCAAGCTCTGGTGAATGAGACACAAAACAACCTATGCAGATGCACTTCTCAAATGAAGAGAATACAAACAAATAGATGATAAGCATGCTTATCCTTGGGGGCAGGTATCAAGTTGAGTATGCTTTGCATGAACTAGTATTTTCAATGTTTATAGAAGTCAATAATTAGTATTTACAAATAATGGTGTGTAGGTAGCCTCACTGAACCCTTTTAAATCTGTATATTGCGATGTAGGGCAACCATCTCTACTCCAGTGCTAATAACTACTATAACTTGTTTGAGTGGTAAATGTTACAGCGCTCAGTAATTAGAAATTGCCTATACCAATTTATCTCTAAAATACTCAAAACCTAGGAAATCGTATCTAGCAGAAAAGCCTATATGAGGAACTTGTGTAAGTATGAAGTCAAGTATTTGAAAATTAGGAAATGATAGACAATTGTCATTGTAGCCTCCATGAGTTAGTTCTCTTACTCATCCTTATTTGCATGTGATAAAATGAGGGATGGATGTGGAATGGAAGGAGAGTAAAGGCAATTTATATTAGATATATGCCTAGATTCTGTTGCAATGGGTGGTCTTTTAAGTATACAAGATTGTCTCTGACAGAAAGAAGGTCGTCATAACTATCTGAGATGGCAAAAAAACTTAGAAGTGTCAAAGCCAGTAGGGCATGCAAGGCCAAAGTAATGCAAAAAACTTATATTGTACATTATACAGACATAAATACATTTATTTATACATCCAAACAAGTATTTGGTTTATACATTTTTGTCTCTTTGGCAGATGTGCTTCAGATGATGGGGCGTGCAGGCAGACCACAGTTCGATGACCAAGGAAAAGCTGTCATTCTAGTTCACGATATTAAGAAAGACTTCTACAAAAAATTCCTTTATGAACCTTTCCCAGTGGAATCAAGGTAAACATAAAGCAATCAGAAAAGCTGATCAAACTATAAACAGTACTATAAATGAGGGATAGAGGAAAGGGAAACAAAATTCCTGTGCTGGATAAGTCCTAAACACTGGGGTCAAGAGGAAGACAATTTAAAAAAATAAATGACCCATCTTTATGTAGAAAAATCTTTTTTTCCACGAGTTTTGAAGCACTGCTGAGCTCATCAGTCCATTCCCAAGCAATACCACAAATGCCTCTCCATTTTTGGGTGTTGTCTTAGACATGTGAAAGCACAAACTGTTCTTCAAGGGCAGTGTTTAGGACAACTATCCGTGATCCTCAGAACCCTCTTTGAACTTCTGTGACAAGTTACTAGTAGAAAAAAACAAGGTGAGTTTCTAGCACTTTTTATCTAGAATATTTGTATCCTTTATTCACAATTGTGAAAAATCTCAAAAGTTCAAAAAGTTCAAGTTTACATGGTGTAAACTCTTACTAATACAATTTTAACATGTCTTTTCCTATAAAATTGCAAGATTTTTGTGAGAAGTGTAGAAACAGTATCATTTTGCAGCTTCTTGGAACCTAGTGGATGCAAAATTTGCTGTCCAGCATAATGTAATTTGTGCCTTGGTTTTGATATTTTTAATATATTTAGTTATTCAGTGAGAAGCCAAAATAGTTACATTGGTCTCCTGTAGAGGAATGTTTCATGGAGCAATGCTCAGATATCTAATACAGCATGAACATTACTGAGAGCTTTTCTCAGTGGCAAAGAATTCACAGTATTGTTCTCCTAAGGAAACTTTATCCCTCAACATAAGTGATAATGGGACCTCTCTCTGCTCAGGAAACTTGTTGGAGTTTGAGAGTGCAATCCACCTTTGAAATGCAGTTGAAATGGGCTGTTGTATTTGAAAGTTAATTTCTGTGGTGCACAGTCAGACATACAATTTTTGCAGAAAAAAGAACGTGGAAACACACACTTCATTTCCTTAGGAAATGACAGGGTTTTTTTGAAAATAGAAATTACACTTAGCACAAAAGTCTAGGAGTTGAACTTCTTCAGAATGATACCCTAATTAACTTCTTCAGAATGATACACTAATAAGTGAAAAGAGTGGTATGATTAAAATGTTGATATATCCAGACTGCATGGCATTAGCATGAAGGAAGAAATATCTCTATTCCTTGGGAAGTGGTATTTCTAGAGAAAGAAATCATATCATCAATATAAAAGTAGTAATTGCACCTTTGTTCATGTTTGGAAGACTATAAATATAGAAAATATTTACAATAAATATAAATACTAGCTTACTAGTAGCTCCATTTGTGTGTTTATATTTACTTTTTAGTTCTGATATATTCTTTTATAATAAAACTAGAATATTTGATAAATTTGCAAATGAAGAGTTGCATATTAATGACAATCTTGTTAAATTCTCTGTAGGTTGTGAACCACTTAACTTAGGTTTGTCTTGATCTCTTTTGTGATCAAGTATTTCATATCTTCAAAGACATACTGGCTGGGCTTTGGAGGGGGTGGTTAGTTTTGGAATGCTTCCCCATCTGTTTTACCAAAGAGCAGATTTATCCGTTTTGTGTAGTATTTCCAATTTGTAAAAGTAAACTTCACATTTTTTTAATTAACGCTTTTTCTAAATGCCATTGTTTACATATTAGTTGTAAGACTTGAGTATTCAGCTTGTAGCAGTCCTTGTACTCTCACTGACCATGGGCCTGAAACACAGCACATTAGAAACAAAAGAAAATCCAGAATTCCATTACTGTGGAATAGCTATTGTATACTCTGTCCAGTTTCTGTTGGAAAATCTGTGTAGAATGTCTGCATTAGTTCTGACTGTTAGAAGCATGCATGCAGTCACCAGTACAGAGCAGTAAAAGAGCTACTCATGCCAGATTATTCTTTACTTTTAGCAACAGGAAAAGAACTTTGGGGGAAGAAAAACGATATAAAACAAGAAAAATTAGGTTGAACCTTAAGGATATTTGCTATTCTCTGAACTCTGGCCAGGCATGATCTCATTAGATACCCTAATGGAGGTCTTTGTTCTGTTTAATGACTATTTTATTTTTTCAGAATCATTTTAAGCTGCTTTTATTATTCTGTGTTTAGATCTTTCTGGGTAAATGTAGCTGCTCTTCTTTTCTTTTTTCTTTTTTTCACATTGGATGAAGATGAGGCAAAATCTGGGGGAAGCAGTTTTGATGTAATTTTAATAGCCCTGAAGTATTTGTCAAGTATTAGCTAAGCTATTGCCACTGTTTCATTTCCTGTTTGTCTTTCCATATGATTCTCTATTGGATTAAATCAGCATGATCATATGGTCAACATACAATATTCAGAAGTTACCACTGAGTAATTTCATCTGAATATGTTCCATGAATGACTTAGACTTGTGATTTCTTGGTCCAATCAAAAAATAATTTCAACTTCATTCCATTATCATGTAAAGAAGATCACTGACCTTGCAATTACATTCCCCCTTCTTCCCCTTTTCTCTTTTACTGGAAGATAAATATATAATATTTTCAGATTAAAAGTAATAAACCTTTTAATGGACAATTCTAGAAAATATATTACCTGTCTTTGTGATTATAAAGTCAGCTAAATCCTTTTTTTCCTGTTCTTCAGCTTGTTAGAGGTGCTGGCTGACCACTTGAATGCTGAAATTGCTGCTGGAACTATTACATCTAAGCAGGATGCAATGGATTATATCACCTGGACTTATTTCTTCCGTCGACTTATAATGAACCCAACGTGAGTATACAATATAAATGCAATTTAATCTCAAGGTAACTTGAGGTTAGAGTTGATCCAAAGGTGATCTGTCTGCTGTTGGAGCCTAGAATACTTAGCAGTCTCCAGTGTAGGAGCCTTACTGGCCCACATGTGGATTAAAACTCATGTTCACATATTTCTTATAATTTTTTCTCCTAATAGAAATGCATTTTTTGGCAGATAACTTTACAGCTTAGGTACAGCAATAAAATAACCTTATTGAGAGGGCTGCATCAGCATGCCTAAAATAAAATTCCAGATTATCACATGCCTTCAGATATTGTATTTATAATGCAATACAGGTTTTTTTAGCTACCACATTGATATGTTCTGCCCATTTTGTTTAGAAAATTTATTAAGACTTGGACTTTCCTAATAAATGAGAGAATAACTATCAGCTGTTTCTCTGTGATAAGGTTTGCTTTCATTAGGGTATCCTGGTGAAACCATGTGTACAATATTTTCAATGATTGCTATCATCCTGCCTAGCTCCAGCTGGTATGCAGATCATTCTGAGCTGTTCCACCAATGTAGCCTGCCTTTGCCACAAGACTGTTTTGGGTAAATGATATGTTACCTGTCATGTGATCATTCAGCCACTAGAATAATGTGGCAAATAAAGAATTAGCTGTTTAGATCACTAAGTATTTCTTGATGTACTCCAGCATGTTTTATTTCTGAAATCATGTTCATGTCTGTAGCATTTGGCCAGATTTTCTGCCAGGTACTTTATGGGCAAGTGCTGCTGGGAGCCTGCAGGTGATAAAATAATTTCCTTTAATTCTTTTTAAGTCTTTATTAGTTTTTAATTCTGCATCTAGTCCTATGCTGAGAATACCTCACAAAACAAACAGAATTTCTATCTATTCTTCTTGGGAAGTAAAAAATGCAGAACATTAGAACTGTAAACTAAGGAACACATTTTCAATTTTCTCATTTCGTAACTAACACAATGCATACAGTTATGGGAACAGTATTTCTCATCTGAGAGTTAAATTATGATTTTTTAAATGTTGGATTTTGTATTTTACTTATAAAGAATAAGTACTGTTACTTTAAAATGTCTTGCTCTTGGATTGCTTTGGTAAAGTGCTGTAGTTGATTTGGTTTTGGTACGCTTTGGTCATGTGGTAACTGTGGTAGGCACATTTTTTAAGACACAACATATAGGCCAAAGGTCAGTGTAGAATATAGAAATATTGTTTGATTTAATAGGTAATCTCTTCCCAATATAAAAGATTTCCACTTGAGTATGAGGTTGGCATGTTTGACTGCTGGTCATTTTATCTCTGCAGTTTCTTTATTGTCATGGACAGCTAAATCTGGAGTTATCACAGTTTCAACTTCAAAGCAAAACTTCTGCTATTCTGAGGTGGGAAGAAAGTTGGGGATGGGGAGAAGAAAAAAAAAAGCACTTCATAATGAGATGTAGAGTCTTTGTAGTGAGAACCAAGATGAACATATCTTGACTAGTCATGCCCATAATGGCAGGATAGGAAGGAATAATGAAGTTTCTAATGAAATTGTAGTCTTACATTGAAACTCCACACACACAGGTCAGAACAGTTGACAAGTTGAGCTCTTTATCCACACGGGTACCCAGCATTCCTTCTGTGTTTAGACATGCAGGGAGAAAAATTAAGGATGTTATTTACTCTGTCAAAGAGTTTGTCAAATCATTTCTAGATGCCAAGCACAAATGTAACAGATGTGCATGCATTCCATTCTTTGGCACGGTAACAGTATCAAGTTTCATCCAAAGTTACTGAAATTAGTTAGTAGTTTTCCTGGATCTGCTATCGGTGATACTTTCAGACCTCCTGAAAGCCAAGCAAGCCTTTCCAGCATGGTCAATGTTTGAGTAAGGTATGCCCAAGGAAAACAAGTTTAACAAACAGGAATCAGTGGTTGTTAAGATAACTGTGAATAAGTTGCATTATGATAATTGAGTTTACTGTGCCATAAAAGAGCATATGAAATGATTGATATTATCAAAGAAAAACTATTTATGGCCCTTAAAAATCCAAAGATTTTAGGGTTTGGGGTTTTTTTCTTTCTTTTTCAAAAGAGTAGGAGAACAATTGCTGGGTTTTCGTTTGGATAGTTTGCAATACCCATTCCTTGTCACTTGACGGAAGTGTTCTTTATCATGTCCTGCCCCAAAGCAGTTTTGTTGACTTCCTCTCCACTATGAAATAAGAACTATTTTCCAGACAGGTGATTGTACCTTAGTGATGAATAAGTAATTCCCATATGCACGATTAGTAAATTGCCCTGGGATTCATTGGCATAAAAGTCATTGCCTGTGATGCTGTAAATCCCCAAAATAATGGGCTTAGGTAATATGCAGAAGATTTATGTTCTCGTTTATTGCCAGTTTTAGCTACTTGTATATTAAAGCTGCATAAACAAATGTAGTATCATCCTATTCCAATCCAGTATCATAAAATGCCTTACTGAATGCCTGAACTTGTACTATTGAAGTAATGGTAATCTACCTTTGTGGTGAAATAGAGATCCAAGTATGTTTTTCCTCTAAGTATCCAGGTTTCTTCTAAACATGAAGTCATCATGAAAGTTTTCCTGGCAAACTTGAGATAATTTGTTAAACTTGTGATTATGGTTGTTTTAATGATGTGTAAATAAAATATTCTTTTTCATCAAACCATTTTCATTCTCTAGTTCGATGAACCCCTGCTTCTCAAACTCTATGGAGTGGGTTTTAACTGTCTAGATAAGAGGTGTAAAACTGAGCTGTTGCTTTGGGGACGGAGAGTAGCTGAGTGGTGGTTTTGTTCAGATGCATGACGAATAGTCATGCTCATCCTGTTCAGGAGATGACACATGAATGACAGGGGTGGTCCAAATGAAATGTTTATCTAAGTGTTTCAGTCTTCATATCCGGAGTTTCTTCCCTGTTCTTCCCTTCCCTCAAAACAGTTAATCCTAAATGCAGAGCTTTTTGAATTTGCTTGTTATGTCACAATTTCTGTACTACTTCAGTCAAGTGGTACAACATGTACTCCTTTCCACATAGAGCTATAGTCACTATGTTCTTTACTTAGTCAAGGTCATATCACACAGATCAGCAAAGGGCCCTGGTCTTTGCAAGGGGTTGTTTTGACAGGCTCATCTATCTCCATTCCTTGGCTGAAATGCCTTGGTTATTTATTTTTTTACCCTTATAAAAGATTATAATTGTGACTTTCTGTAAAAGAGAAATGGCCATGAGAAACATTTTCTGTAAATCAGATTGTGATATTTTCCAGATACATATGCAGTAAAAGAGAAATAGAAATTTACAACATATGTAAAGTTAAGCAGAATCAGTTTTCATTTGGAAAGTTAATTTTTAGATATCCTGAGAACACACTTCACATCACTATCAAAATGTGCATGGCTATTTATGTATTTATATGAGAGTGCACTTGTGTACATATGCACACTTAACAAAACCAGTTTTCTATGTGAATTCCTTCTGAAAACCTGAAAAAATATATTTTATTATTTTATTCCAATAATTATTATTAAGGGGGGTTTTTTACTTGATATCAGTTTTGCAAAGTTTTTTTTAGTGAATTAATAAAACAGCATTAATTATAATCTCAGACTGATGATGCCCTTATCATACATTTATATTTTACTTTAAATTTTGTTTTCTCATTATGATTATCTGAGCATGTGAATAAAACATGAATACAAATTATGGTTAGATAATTTTATAATGTTATTTTCTTTATTGATATTTTCTGCTATTATGATGACAGATAATGTCATGGTAGAATTCAGTCAGAATGGAATACCTGTGTATTTCTTGTGACAAAATCACAGTTATTCAGAATTTTAGGGTTAATTTGGAATTGTGTCAAAAGGGGATTACTGAAAAAAAGTTAAATTAGCTAAGATTAAGAGATAAAATGGAAAATTTTGATGGTAGCTAAACTAACAGAAGCTAGAATGTACAAGTATATTGCACTGCAGTGATTACTAATATTCATATTTTGAGTTGGTAAACAGGTATTTCACAAAGGACCTCACAAAAGGACTCTTCCTTTACAATGACATCTAGACCTATATGCATCTACAGATACATATGCATGTATATATATTTAATGAATGACAGCTCTTGGCATTATTATGTATTTCATAACCAGAGTTTGTTCTTTGGAATTATTAGAATTACTGTAATGTGAAAAATCCAGGAATGTAGTTCACAGTGTAGTTTTACCAAATATTCAAGCAAATAAAGATTTGCTGAGTCTGTCAGACAGGGGAGCCCCAGGCTGCTGAGTATTTGAACAGCTTCCTGCTTCCCGGTCTGCTGCGATCTTAGGTGAGAACACAAAGCTGAAGATTCTGCATCTCCCCATCCAGAAAGAAAATTCACTTGATTGTCTTCCTACTCTTGGATATGTCTTACCTGTACAAATTATCTTTTGGAATATATGATAACAAGAAGAAAAATCTTACCAATATGTGAGCAAATTTATGTGTGCCTATTACCTGTCATTTCTCATGAACGCATCTTGGGAGATAAACTGTCTTGCAAATGTTATAATTACATGCACTGATGTGGGGGTAAATACTTTGCTGATGTTCGAGAAATTGAACTTGGTTTTGTTCTTCTTACATGACCACAATGTACAGTATACTAAAAGCTGATTAGAGATGCCAATGTATCTGTTTGCCTACCTGGCATATGCGAATACATGGATTCAAGAAAACATGATGGAGGTAAAATACAGGGTGACATTACTGTCTGCAGCATCTGTGCACTCAGTAATGCCTTTTTGCAAGCCAGTCACGGACTCCAGAGTCAGTCAGTAATGCCTTAACAACAAAAGTGAGTTGGTACTTTAGGTCATATCTCTCTCTGGCTATGAAGGTTCATCAGTTGGGCCATATACTCTGTACCATTTCCATGGTGCTATTTGAAGATGGCAGCTGCTGAAGCTGATGAAAATAAATATAAATGATGGCTGCAGTAAAGGGACCTAGAAAAAATTACTATCTATGCTCCCCCATACTTGTTCATAACAAAATTCTGCTTTCAGAACTGTAAAATCTCAGAAAGCACAATTTCTTGCTTTGAAGTGAGTTCTGTGGATTTGCTGGTTCGTGCATTTATTTCAAAAGACCTACTGACTAGCAAGTTTCTTCTTTAGTATTTTTGGCTGACTCTTGTCACTGATTTTCATTATGTGTGTCACTATTACCACCGTATAATCTGAACATAAAAAACATGGTGCTGTAACAAATGACTCCACAGCATTGACAGTTATAGCTGGACCATTTCAAGGCTGATGAAAAATTTCCCAGAGAGATCTCAGGTCAGGTTTACATAAGCTAAACAGGAAATGATTGCCACCATTCACATTAAATCCTAAATGTTTTGTGTAACTTCATCTGCATTTTATGTTCCTGCACGTCTCTCTGTCTCTCTCAGCTGATGAAATTCCACACTTCCTTAGATTAGAGAAATAAGTTCATGTTTCACAGTTTGTTGTTCTTGCTAAGCTCTACAAGGTTTTGGGATTTTAAATATGTTATTTAATAGACAATAAAAAGTTCCTTCAGCTTTTGATTGTTTAAATTTTACATACTTTGTAAATTTTTATGATACCTTGGGGTTTGTTACTGCTTTTTCCCTATGGACTACTAATGGAAGTTAGCCTGTCTAGCCCATGTGCTAGATGCTGTTAGGATAAAACTGCCTTTGACTTTCACACCTCTCAGGGGACGAGTAATTGTTGTGTTCAAACAGCCTGTAATTGTGATCCCGCTGGCTTTCTCAGTACGCTTCTGGCTATTAGAATCATTAAACAACTCAGCACCTGTTAACAGCATTGTAAATATTCAACCCTGCTTGTGTGCAGGTTGAGTCCAATATAGGAGAAGGCTTACAGAGCCCAGCCTCATAAATTAGAGCTTCTGACAAGTCAATTATTGTGAAACTGGGCTTCACTGTGAAATAAATGAAATGGTGTGCTGATAAAAAGGTAGGTTGTCTGTTTATAGCAAAGGGGAACTAATGACTAGATGATTCAATGCAGTGAGCATGAAACTGCATTGTTTTTATCCTTTATCTATAATTAAATAGTTAGGCAATATTGCTTCATAGAGGAACTCACATATTATGCAGTTTTTAGACTTGGAACATACCAACATATAGAATTCAACTTGCATTTATTCCTGAGCATTGAAATCTAATGTCATGATACCTCAGTTTTCACTAATGATTTTAACACAGTCTTTCAAGATGAATGGCTTTGATTTTTGTTAGGGGGGAATGTGCTGAATGACCAAGAAGCTCCTGTGGGTGTGCTCAAAATTATATCTGCCTCATTACAAACAGTAGTTAAAACATACTGGTACCACTTCACACAAGATTACAAACCCTTTAAGATTTTTCTTTATATGGTTTTATTTCCACTAGGCAGCTACATATTTACTCCTTTGACAACAAATTACAAAGAAGCAACAAATTTAAAATTAACAAACAATTCTAAAAGACATTATAAATTGCTTTATGATGATAACTTCAGTTAACTGCAGTGAAATACCACAAGTTAGACAGAGCACAAGAGCACAAACATGTGCTTAAATTACAGTCTCAGGAAAGAATTTCACTATACTGCCCATGTTCCTTTTTTGTTGTTTTGTTGGTGGAAGCCTGAATACCATGACAACAAAGTGCCTTAATTATAAGCATTTCAGAAGCATTCTATTCAATTTAGAGAAATAATAATGAATCATTAGTGGTTTAAGAGTATAAAATAGAATTTTTTTTCACCTCCTTAAACAACTTATTTAGCTAATTTCCTCAATTATTTTCATAAGGTAAACAAAATTTGACAAAGTAATTTCTGCTAATAAACACAAAATAAATGTGATTGGTGATGTCAGGCAGATAAAATGGGCAGATAAAAATTCTGACCATTTTGTAGGATCTCTATAGCACTTAATTTAAAAGGGCACTCATAAAATTTAGGTTGCATCAAAAACACTGTTAGAGTAATTTTTCAACAAATGAGTTTTCTTTGCATGAGGTTGATAATATATGGCTGGCTACTACATAAAATGTTTTAGTCAATACAAGTATTTCTTTTAGTTTGGTTTGGTTTTGGACAATAGATGTGTTGTAAGTATTTCAGATCATCTCAGCATGAACCCATATAAAATGTCACAGAGCTGAATACTCCACCGCCGTGTATATATGCTTTGTTGTTGTCTCATGTAGCTGGCTGGTATCAGAACACTTTTTTAAAATCTTTTTCTTAAGGTAGTACTGATTTACTCAAACTTTACCCAATTATTAGTGAACATTCAAAGCTTCAGAGAATTAATCCCATAATTTGGAATTGATAGCAAGAGGAAAATATCTGGACACTGCAATACTGAAATACTACTATTTAGCATTCAGGCTTTAAGAAAATAATTATTTAAGTCTTCTTTAGAAGATTCTTTAAATTAAGCAGTTATATAAGTATGTTTGTAGCTACTAAAAATTTAATTCCATCCTTTGAAATTTGGAAACAGCAGCATTACAGTAAATGATACAGATTTTAACTCAGGGAGTGGGATTCATCTGCCCACATGTACCATCCACAACTGAACTGGTTGTCTAAAGTTCTCTTCTTTTAATCAGTGATCACATTTCACCTCATCCTGAAGCAGATATTTTAAATACTTCATGTGAATAGCATTCTGCAAGTACACATTTCTTTCCAGTGGCAGTGAAAGGAATTTAAAAAACTCAGGTGCAGCAGTAACTTTGTAAAATTTGCTAAAATGAATCTCAGCACATTCTTTTGAAGCCTGTTGTTCACCTGCACAAAACAGCATTGGAAGAACATACTCTCAATTACACTGAGGTTATTTCAAGTGGGAATGCTGATACCAGTAGTAAATTTTAGTAAAGCGAGGCAGGTAGAACAAAGGAGCATCTTTCATCATTGCACAATCTCACTAGTCTATTTCTGCCATAGTATTTGATGGAATAAATGAGCAAGAATTAACCTATTTTCTGCTTTTTAACAATTCAGCAAATCATGAGATTTTATGTTTAATTCTGCTTTGAAATTGTATGGTTTAATTACTCTGCTTAAATTCAAAATTTTAAAATTTTTGAAGCATGCTCAGTTTTTCTTCATTATTAATTGACATTAATTGTTACTTTATGATCTGGTGCCTTTACTGAATCTAGGGACGCAAGTTCTTACTGCATTTTTATTTGGAGTAAAAGTTCTCACTGAAATTATGTTGTTCTATATGAGTAAAATCTTTTCATACACCTCAATCTCTACAGTTAAGGAGTGCAAACTTCAGTCACTGTGTCTTTTTAATATGCTAACATTAAAAGAAAATATATTTTCACCCACTTTATAAACATTTTTCCTTCATATAGAGAACTAAGCCATTGGGATGATATAGTTTACCTAAACATTTTGTCTGACAGTGAACATGTGAAGTAATCACATTAAGCAATACCCCATTCCTTTTTTAAGCAATTCTAACATTGAGAATAAAATGTCACAGAAATATAGCAACAAACACCAACATTTGGATTGGTATCAGTTTACTTTTTCAAGAGATGTCACTATATGCCTAGTTTTACTTTCACAGTTGCAGGATGTAAGGACAGTTGCTCTCCTAGGTGGGTGTTCTTCCTTAGTTTTGAAATTAAAATACTCTTTCTGGTGTTAGTGTTGCTTGTTCACTTTCATACTTATCAGGAAAGTGTGCCTATGAAAGCAGGAAAATTTTCCCACTAACAAAATTTAGCCAGTCCAGTTTTGTTTGTATCAACCTTTCTATTAATGGACAAATTGCCATCTTTCCATATGTACATGCTTGTCTTTTGTTGGTTACTCCCACAAACCATATAAGGATCATGGATTTCTTTATAATCTTTATAAAGGACTGTGTTTATTTGCTTAATGTGGGTATTTGCTGGTCCATGTGTATGTTGCAGAAGCCTTGTAAGTTTTCCTAGATGTTGTTAAAAATCTTCAGACTGTAAAATATATTCTTGTAATGTATCTGCTCTCATTTTATCTAGTTACTATAACTTGGATGATGTGAGCCATGACACTATGAATAAGTACCTCTCAAGCCTTGTTGAGAAATCCCTGTTTGATCTGGAAGGCTCCTACTGTATTGAAGTTGGGGAGGTAAGACTAATCTGTGCCTTAGCAGATTCAGTAAGATACATACTCCTAGAAGCTGTGAACAGCAAGATCCATACTCCTTGATGTGAGATGTTAGAGTTTGTGCATGGAGCTCTTTGTAAGACTTAGGTTGAAAACTGTTATGGCTAAATTAAGATGCTAAATTGTTTTTGGTGTTCTCTCTTAAAGGTAGACTGAACATGTTTCTATAGTTATTTAGGAACACATTATACTGAACCACTTGAGAACTCCATGTGTTTGATTCTTCTTCTAACAGGATAATCGCAGCATTGAACCCCTGACGTACGGCCGCATTGCCTCCTATTACTATTTGAAGCATCCAACTATTGGGATGTTCAAAGATCAGTTGAAACCTGAAAGCAGTGTTGAAGAATTGCTCTTAATTCTGACAGTAAGTGCTGATATTTCTTAAAAACATTTTTTTTTACTCTTAAAAACACAAGTATATGAAAAAAATGCACGAAATAAAGAAGAGCCTTTCTCCCCTCATCTCTAATTTAATTTTTTAACTGTTTTGAGAAATTCAGCTGAATCATTTTTGATGTTTCAAGTGTTTCACCTTATCAGTACATCAAAATGACTTTATACACTTCCTTCTCGTCTTACATCTCTTTATAACATGAAGGATCTATTCAAATCTGATATTTATCTTTTCTAAGTTGAGTATGTTACTGAAATGCCATAGGAATGACTGCTTACACTAAATCTCTAGCAGGACCATCACTTTGCCCTGGGACAATCTGGAAGATACAGGAGCTTTAAGAAGTAGGGGAAGCATATGGGAAACACTTCTCTCCTAAAATGTCTTCTTTACCTTTTCCCAGCCACCTCCCAATCCTTGAGGTCATAACCTGCAATAGCAGCATCTCCCACAGTTAGTCTAGAGACTGTTTAAAAGGGAAGTGCAATGCAAGGCCAGAGACACTGTGTATGATGCACTGTGTTAGTATTATATTCTCACCATGAAAGAATCAGGATTTACTCCATTTTCCTTTTTAAGTACTTACGTAGTTAGATCTACAGATTTTCCTTTTTCAGCATGGTGTAACTCTACTTGTACAAATATATTTCAAAGCAATAAGTGCCTGATTATTATCCAGGAAAACTTATTTCTACCCCTATATGACTATAGTCCCTGTTACATTAAATACATTATACAAGTGTCCCAAATTCAGTAATATTCTAAGTGTGAGCTTCAAAATTTAAAGTCCCATCTTACAGTATTTATGTATCTTACTTTTGTATATATTATTGTTTCAGCATGCTGCCAAAACTTCTCTGAGGAGAAATACAAAAAGAAAAGTTAAAATAGTGCTATTCAACAGTTTGCAACTGAACAAAACCTGATCAGCATTTTATGACACTAGGAAAACTACTTTTCTAGTACAAAGACTTTTCTTCCTGATAAATTTAAAGCACCTGCTGCAAACATTCAGAGTGTTGCAGCTCAGAAATAAAGGCTACAATAATCTTTTGTAATGGAAACTGTTAGACAGCCTAAACAGGGGAATTGCTGTCACTGACCCTGCAGTATCTGTTGTTCTGCTGTCAGAAAACATTGCAATTACATGAAATGAAATTCATTGTATTTGGGTGAATTCAAAATGGTAATCATCCACAATACCTATGCTGTATGTAAAATAACTGAAATTTTAAGAAGAAATACCCACATGTGAACAGAAGTTAAACAATACAATGCTGACTATTCAAGAAGACTGCTTTACTCCAGCTGGTGTCTCTTTAAAATCTCCTCTCTAGTCAAAATTTTCTGCACCTAGAAATGTCAGTATTTTTTTTTCAGACAAATTTGGGTAAGGAAAGTTTGAGAGTATTAGCAGAGATGGCATTTCATAACGCTGCCTTAGCTGATGAGCAGGATATGGAAGAAGAATGATGGAGGAAGAACCTAGTGCTGCCTGTTTGAATTTGCCTGTTTGAACTGCATGCATTCATGAACTGCAAAAGTAACTGGCAAATATTTCTACTGTAGATGAAACCTAGGACCCTAATGTTGGGTAGAGATTGTAAAATATTAAGTTCATTAATCTTACTTTTATTTTTTCTAGTTTTTGTTTTCCTGATAAAACAGTTTTGTAAGTTACCCATTTACAATATCAAGAGGAATGAGACTAAAAATAAAATTGCTTAGGGGTCAAAATGTACCACATGTATCAATTTTGAAGATTAAAAGGATTTACGAGTGCTGGATGCCATTAGAGCTGACAGTTCTTGCTTACTTTTTATGTGGATATTGATTCTCATAATTACCAGTGGAACTACTATTCTGTCTTGTTGAAGGTGTAAAATGAAAGGTTTTGGTTTTTTTTTTCAATCTGATGTAGTGTTGAAAGGAAGTACCATTTCAACAGTTATTGCCAAGGATTTTTTTCCCCCTAAACACTGCACATTAATGAGTTTTATAATTACAGCAGTTGCTTCACACCTCTATTGTTAACCAATGACATTACATCTGCCTCACTCCACTGTTGCCCTCCTCCTTCTTATTGAAGCATTTAGCAGTTTTGGCAATAGGGAATTACATGGCATGGGGTAAGTAGTCTAATTAGGTATAAGTGAAAATCCTGGGGGAAAAGGATGTTTAAAAAGTAATTTGAAGAATCTCTTAATGATGCTGAAACTGAAAGCTGTAGCTATAGTACAAAAAGGCCTGTTACCATTACAAAAATAATTATAATTGCGATTATTCTGCTGATCACTCAGTTTTAAAGTTTCAAATTTTGCACTGTGTTTTGTAAGAATAACCATCCAAGCATTTCTCATGCAGTTGCAGGATTTCATAGATGTAACACTTACTATTTGTTGGAGTTTTTTCCTAATCTTGCAAACCTTTAGATATTTACAAGTTTCTGATGTATATATGGAAGGCAGACATGAACAATTTAAAGAAAGAAAATCCTGATTTTGATTTTTCAAATGGGATATATATGCCAAATATATAGGTAACTTGGTGAGGAGCAAAAGTTTGTTTAAAACAAAATGTGGAATAAAGCAAGATTTTGTTCAAGAATTCAGAAATTTAGGATTGTACTAAGGGGGTTAAATCTGAGATTGATTAAGGGATTTTGAGTTTCAGATTGATATTTTTGCATGCTGAATGGAAGTGTTCAAAATTCAGGATTGATCACCAGTGAATTATCAAGGAATCTTTACAAATCATGTGAAGAAGTAGTTGTGAGTCATCCAGTTTCTAGTGTTGGTGGATCTCAAAAAAGTCACATAATAGCAGGATTTGTTTCCATTTAGTGGAAGACCACTCATAGTCTTCTCCAGTATCTGTTATTTTCTCTGTTTTTATTTTACCTTTTTATTTTGATCATCTGCCAGCATTTTACAAGATCAGCTGAATTTTTTTTCCCAGTCTGGTGTAGGAGTCGAGTATTCATAACATGAACAGGAGCATGGCTGATGGGAGCAGCCCAACAGTCATGTTGGAAATATACAGTAATGAGTGGTTCAAATAGGTGGGTTTCCCTGCTCCTCTCAGTAAATCTGTATCTGAGATGTTTGAGCTGTCTTGCAGTTAGCAGGTGGAACTTCACATTCAGGTATTTTTGTCACTGGCTTGTGCTAGTGGACTGGTAAATTTTTTTTCTGAGAGAAAATGTTTGATGTTTTTCCATAGAGCTTTCTTTAAACCTTTCCCAACCGTGCTTAGACAGTAGTAATCCAAATGAGCTTAATCACTGTTGAGTTATGGTGCTCCTTGCATTAAGTATTATTGATGAGAAAGTGTTCATGAATTATTACTGCTAGGCTGAATTTCCCTGAGGTGCCTAAAGACTGTTTCCTCTAATTCTGATAGTTAGGTGCAGAGATTAAAAGAGAGGTCTAGGAAAAAACAATGATAGATACTTTAGGGTAATTCTTGTCTTTTTCTGAACAAATATTTTTAAAATCAAATAGTGATTTGTTGCACTTTGAGGAAAGAAAGTCTGTATTTCTGATTGATCAGGACTGTGACACCTAGACCCACTAGTTTCACGATTGCTGGTGATTTTAAACTTGTTATCTCGTTAATATTTCTATTTACAGAGCAAAAAATTTGTCATCCCTGTCCATACCAGACAGTGAAGGGGAGAATATCATTCCCATCTTTCATCCCTTGTTTTATCTCCCTGTTGTCCCTGATTTCTTCTTGTTAAATTCTGCCTACAAAAGATAACTGTTTGGTTTTCATGTGCCTACTGCTGTCTTTCATGTAAACTGTTTATAAGAGAGAGGGAATTTTTCTTAGCAAAGGGAGCTTTGAGAGAGAACATGGTATTTTTGTTATAGGAGAGTATATGTCTGTCTTTCTGTGATAGAAACATGGACATAGGAATTTGGTATCCACATGGCTCTATATTCCCTATATTTCTTTCTGAAAATTGATATGGTGGCACTGGCTTGTATTAGACTAAGTAATTTGGAACTCAGCAGAAAATGTGTCATTGTTGGAGTCACAGTATAAGGAGGAGGTTCATGAAACAGGCACTCTCCATTCAAGATACATAGATAGCAAATGAGTAGAGTTATTAATGCCTTATCTGTCTTTCATTACCTGGTAGAGATTTGTACTATGAGAACCTAGATAACTCAATTAACCTGTAGCTTTATTTCCTCTTCATCATTGTTGGCAATTCCTGTTCCAACCAGGGAAATATGCAATTCTTTGTGAGTATTTATTTACACGCTCAGTCTAAAATAATTTTATTTCTGTATGGGAATTCTGTTGCTAATTTGGTCTCCCATGAAGGGGCCACAAAGGTTTTTGACTAAGTGATAGACAATCTTTTCAACAGGTCTCCAGTTAAACACCAGGGAATGAGGAATTAATGCCTTACAAAAATACTGTCAAAAAAAGAAGTTAATGTGATTGGATTCATTTAATATTTTCCCTGCAAGCCATGGCAGAAACATTGCTTTTAGGAATTTTTAAGATATTATATAAGACTGGGTCTCTGTTCTTTAGTCATTTCAGAAAAAAACCGGATCACTCATCCTAAGTCAGTCAGTGTTTACAATTAGTGTAAAATTACATTTGCATTTAATTTAGAAGAAAATAAAGGTGTGACTGTGATTTTCTTCCAGACATAAAAGCACAGCAAAACTATATTCATTAAGTTATTCTTTTTGAATATGTCATTTTAGTGTCAAGAGTAGAAGTTATTTTATAATGTAAAATTTATATCAGTTGGAAAGCAATTTGTTACATGCTAGCTTTTAAAGAACTTCCATGTCTGATTTCACATCTGTGGTACACTCTCAACAATATGAACATCAGTGCTCTGGCCTCTGCAATTGTTCATATTTTAGTAATAGAAGATATATTTTTTTATATTTTTAACTGTAGAAAATTCTTACCTCTTACAATTAAACCTTTTCTTTACAATAAATCTGTACCAAGGGCTGTTCAATGCATAAATTTCATCCTAAACACAGGCATTTCCTGGATAATTTACTTATTTTTTGTATAGTCCATAGTCTCTGGATTTTAACATATTAAAACATTCATGCATCTAGATGATTTAAGTTCCCACTTGAATCATCTAGATTGTATCACAGTGTGTTTAATCGTTTCAATTTGAAAATGATGTTAGGGTTCATGAAAATAAAACAAAATGCTACAGTGAATTTCAAAAGCATCCAAATTAATTTCATCATCTATATCCAGTATATTAAAAAATATCTTGTACTTAGCAGAAAAAGTACTTACATGGATACTCACACATTTAATTAGTCTTGATTTTTCTCTAGTCCCAGTAGATGGAGCAGTTTTTAATGTTGCTCTAGTACTTGAATTTAGTAATTTTTTCTAACATCGTGACACAGCTGTTTCCTGGTCTTCTTTTTCCAAATGATTGCTTGAGTTTTAGTTTGAAGGGGTAATATGCTGGCTGCCTTTCCATGAAAGCACAGTCCATTAGTAAATCAAGGTAACAATGTCCACCAGTGACAGCTAACTCAACATGGCATAAGTCTTCCATTTTTATGGCATCAATAAGAAAGAATTACAGTCAAAACCAGAAAATACAAATCCTTTCCATCTCCAGTATACATGAATTTCTAACCTCCAGTTTACAGGTCTCCTTTTTTCCCCATCCAATCTTCTTATTTAATTTCTGTCATTATATGCCAGATTAAAAAAAGAAAAAGAAAAAAAAAAACCCTAACTTAATCAATACCCACAAAAGCTAAATTAAAACCTATTTTAAAGTTGTAGCTGAACATCTGCCACGACATAAAACAAGAACTGTTATCTTGGATATAATGTGGGGGAAGGGGGGTAGGTTTGGTTTTTTTTAATTTCCTTCGATGGCAGTGCAATATTCAAGGGAAAAACAAGTTCCTTTTACAGATGCAGTTACAGCAGCAAAACAGTCGTGTATACCAATGGAAAGTATTCTGAGAGTCAGGTAGACAGAAGTACTGTCTTGCTGTGGTACTTGCAGAGGTGAACATTGGTTGCCATCTGTGGCAAATCAGTGTTTGCCCATGGTAGAAGCAAGTTCAGTGATAGCTTGGTTTAGCTGACTGCTCAAAGCTGCATGCAGTTCAACCATGGACCACTTATTTGTTTGTCTGTTTTAGCACAAACACCTTTTACTTTCTGCTTGGCAGTTAGAACTGTAGCCACCGTCATGCAAGATTTCAAATTACACATAGTTGTGTACATGCAGCCACTACTTGGCAAAGTATTCATACAGGAAATTAAATGGCTTTTCTCAGCAGTCATGTCATATGGCTGTATGTTTTCAAATATACAATATATTTGTTGAAATAGTGTTTGTTGAAACAGAACCGAAGTTCTCAACAGCATCTTTATTATGGTAAAGCTGAATGTTTTATAATCTGTAAGGCTGCTTTGAAGAATGGCTGTTCGTTCTCATGTTACAAATGCTCCAGCAGGAAGTCTTACAAGCTCAGTTTGTCTTTATCAAGTCAGTTCAAGTTCTACCTGCTTTATTCCTCCCAATTTGTAGTTGAAGCAGGATAAGCAAATTTAGGCCTCCTGCACCCTGCAGGTCTTTTGTCTTCACTGGCTTCTAGATAATGCCTTTGCCTTTGATAGATTTATACAATTGTACTATAAGTTATAACAGTTAACAATCATATTGATGACTTTGTTTTCATAGAATACAGCTCACTTAGTGACACCAACTGGGCCATACAGACTGCTGTTTAAAGGCACAAAAATACTCTTCTCTGTCAGCATAGAAGATATTGCTTGTAAAACTGTTAAGAAAGAGGATGACATTGGAGCTTGTTCTCTGATTGGAACAGAAACTTCAGGATAAAGATTGGTTTGGCTGAAATGATTACATCATATAAGATTGATATCCAGCATATATTGGTCCTTTAGAATAGTAGTTAAATAAAAAAAAAGGAGTATAAGAGGATTACTGATCAGTCATTAATGAAGTATCTGACACTTGTATTTTCCTATTTGCATTTAGATTCTTTGTCTCATTTTCTTTTTTTTTTTTTTTTTTTTTTTTTTTTTTTTTGGATGGGGCCTGTCTAGCTTCAGAAATTGAATTTTATTTTAAATGTTGATGTTATGTATTATCAGAGATGAACTTTCAAGAAATCTGCCTCTCCTTTTTAGAAATATTTAAAAAACAGGCCTCTTCTATTGCCTAGTATTTACAAGATGTTTTATTTCACAGCTACTTATGTGTGCTACCTATAATGTTGGAAGAAATTAGAGAGGTATTTTTGCTACCAAAAATTGCATTTGGAAGCATTTGCTACTTAGCATTTGAAAAAATTTGAAAGCATTTTAAAAATGTATATATATTTGGAAATTTCTTGTACGATAGGAAGGTTGCTTTTAGAGAACAAGCAGTTGCACATTTTCTTCACCTCTGCAACTTAATAAATGTAAGCCAGGCATCAAGCAAAGTATTAGAACTGATGCATGGGAAAACTATCAAAGTATGCACTTCTATAAGTACTGTTTTCTGGGGTAATGCTAAAATTACCTTCCTTAATTTATAGTAGGCCACTGTCCTCTTTCCATGGAAGAGTCAAATCAGACATCACCAGTTTGATTGGGTTGCCTACATTCCAATTTCCACTTCCACTTTCCTTTCTGTCTTTCAGTGGAAAAGAGTAGCAAGCCAGTAGAGTTTACCCAAACTACTCATTTTCAGAAAGAGAAAATATCACAGGCCTATTCCTCTCACATTATGGGGTGAGAAAGTGGCTAAAATTCCTCTCACAACAGGCCTCTTAAATGTTTCTTCTGTCACCATGCTTGCTTACAAAATGGGTGCATACCTGTCTCTTGACAAAAGATTTTTAGGTACAACTGATGCACACAGTATAAGAAATTTTATCTTAAACATATTATATCATTGAATGTACAGTGTTTTGTAGGTTAAGGAGATTAATTGCAACTGATTTATCATTTGCCTAAGGTAACAAGCAATTGTAAAAATACAAGGTGTAGATAATAAATTATTTTTTCTTTTGTATATGATTGTCTTAATACTATATGCAGTCATATAAGATGGTAATTTTTAATACTTCTTTAGCTATAAGAATGCATGTTTGCTTTCTCTTGATTCACACAGAACAGATGGATGCTTGACTGCCTGCTAATCCACAGCTGGAATGGTTTCAGCAGTTTCCACGTTGCTGGGTTAGAGTGGCTTTTCTAGTGGACTGAGAGGGCAGCAAGAGAGGGATATCATTATTCATCAGTATCCCAGTGGGATCGCTGCCAGCAGAGATTATTTTTTTCTGTTATGCTTGTAAAACAAGCTCAGGTGGAGTCTCTAATCCTCAGGGCACGGGTGGCAGATCAAGGAAGATGCTACAAAGCTAGTTAATTTTCAGATTCTAGGGGAAACAGAAGCTCTGTTATATGTATAAATACATGATTGCAAATTTAAGTAGCTCAAATCCAAATGGGATCTTCCTAGACATCTGGTCCTGAAAATCTCTGTTTTCTTTGTCTTTTAAAAGAAGTTCTTAAAACTTTAGGCCAGAGGCAAAATATCTTCAACTCTCTAAAACATCAATTATCATTCTTTTTTTTTTCTTCTTTTTTTTTTTTTTTTTAATACAGATCTTACAGGGTATTTTAGGTGAATATCTTTATTTACATGTAGGCAAGACATGGTACATGTCTGTGTAAGAACACTGAGTTTACACTGTTCTCACAAATTTGTGTGCAGTGACAATCACCAAGAAAAATTACCACTTGCCATCAGAAAAAGTTTAGATTTGCCTTAGTAATGCATAGTACATCCTATTTTGGTAATGGCATGTCCTGCTAAAGTCCATTGTGGTACAAGGGCATTTTTCCCATGTTATTCTTGGTATCAGACCTGTTGTCATTTGTAACAGATATGTTGATAGAACTCGAATCAAGTATCCCAAAACACTCACAAGTTGTCTATTTGTATAATAGACTTCACATATTTTTCCTTTACTGACTTTTTGTTTCCTTGGTAATTACCCTTCTTTCTCACCCTTGTAATTACCAGTGTCTTCCATCTGTGTATTTCCTTGTAGCTCTTGAGTTGTTCAAAACATTGGGTTAGATTTTCAGGCAATGTTAATCCACATAGTTACACTGAAATGAATGGAGATGTGCCAGTTTTTATCAGCAGGGAACTACCCTTATTGAAATTTACTTGCAACAGCTGTCATTTCCTCTTCCAGTTGTGTTTTTTTCATTATTATATTAAACTATATTCATTTAAAAGTGCTCAGAGTGAGACCAGTAGTATTGGCTTGCTGAAAAGACATCATGCATGTAGGCACCTTCCAAGTTTCCCATATATTTCTGCCAGTTTGTATTGTTCTTCTGCTGTTCTGGGCTTGAGCCTCTCTTGAGCACAGGCTGCTACTCATTTCACCACATGATGACAGGTATTCACACACATGATGACGCCTGTGAACTTTTTATTCCCTTTTGTCTCTGGTCACATAGTAGTCTAGATCCGGAATTTAATCCAGTACAGAAATGCAGCAGTGTGCATTTGTGGCTCCCCACTAGGGGACCTGCCACAGGTCAGCAGATTTGAAATCTGCTTTTCAGCACACAGAGCTTTTACAGCTTGCCATTAACATATACAGTACGTAGGGGCCCCATTTCACATAAAGAATTGGTAGTGCTTACTCCTGCCTCCATGCAGAGTGGCATTAACTTAATGCAGAGATCTGTTAACTTCTTCCCTAGGTCTGGGCTCTGCACTGAAAGATCCCAATGGAGGATCAAAGCCAAAGATGGAAAATGACTGATCACTTTCCCAGGGAAAGCTGTGTGCCAGGATTTGCTATTCCAGTTTTTAATGCTATCATCATCTCAGTCAGTAGTTGGGCCAGCTGATTCAGCCAAGCTCAATTTCAAAACACGGACAGACATCCAAATGGAACTAAAGTAGAGTTCTAATGACAATGAGACTTCTGAATGTATACTCAGAGAGATTTTCCCAGTTTCTTGTGAGCAGATTACTGAGTTCATGCACTGAATAGCTTTTCTGTAGTAGTGCAATACAATTAGTTTCAGTACAGCCAAAACCAGTCAATTTTAAATCTTTTCTATAATATGACTTGAGGTTACAGGGAAAGTAAGCTGTAGGTCACTGCCCCATCTAGGTTTTAAGATTAAAAAATGGCATGATGATAAGACATTCAAAATGTGCAGGTTTGAAGCATTCTCATGAGAAGTAATCAGAAAAGTCAGGTATTTTAGAGAGGCAAAAACTCCAATATACCATTTACAGCAATAAAATGCAGTAATTCTTTCACATTATGAAAATTCACTTTATAAATGTAATTTATACCATTCCATTTATATTTATTTGCTGTGGTCAAAGTGTCTTATTCTAGGTGAATAATGTGTGTTCAGTACTAGATGTTTGCTCTTATTTTTGTCCTTATTTAGTCTTCTTTTGCATTTATTTTTTCATGAACTGTACAAGTATTACAGGAATACTTATAAGTTAATTTAAAAACCTTAGAGCAAACTAAAGCCACATCTATGAAAGTTGTACAGGCTTAATACCTTAATACTATGAAAGTACCTATACATTCAGGGAAAATGTATTTTTAGAACTGGTTTTATTAGAACTGCCCAGAAAAAGTAGCACTGAATTATGACTGTGATCATAGACTTTATGAAATATGGAATGTGAGAGGTAGGACTTAAAATCATGAATTCATTCCTTGTTGTAATGTTTTAGTAAGGTACGTAACTTAAATAGGAAAATTTCCTGAAATAGAATGGTTCTATATTTTTTCACATTTAGTAAGACAATTACAGTGATTGTATTATCTATTACTGTATCTTCCCCTGCACTGAAACTCAGCTTCTCTAACATGTTTAGGAAACTAGAGAGGAAAATCAACTCTCAAGTTGGTATAGAAGTCTTAAGAACTTATTTCCCATGTCAAATCATTGTTACTTTATAATAATCTTCCCCCTCCTGTATGCTGGCATGCTTACATATTCCTCCATGCTGAGGCAGAGGACTGTAATTTAACTTTGTAGTTTAGATGTTTCCAGATCTGCCAGTTCACTCTCTGCTACTGGTAGCTAATATTGCTGACCTCCTATTGCTCTGTGAGCAGTGGCAAAGGTCTTTCAGACTTCTGACCCCTGGTCATCAGGAATGTCATCAGTAGTTTGTAGTTTGGATATTTTAAGTAAGAGGTGAACTTGTGAAATCTAAACCCTTTAGGGTGTTTTTAAGTGATCACTCAACTGTTTCATTGCCCTAGGTTGTACTTTTTATGATGTCTGTAATTGTAAAATTCGTGGTGTTTATCATATGCAGCTATTTAAAAGCAAAAATCAAGCACTTTTCTATTTAAAGTTAAAAGTATGAGAATACAATTAATATATTGCATATTAACATAATTATTAATTAATAATTAATTTCTCTGATCACTATGGTGAGAACTAAGAATTTTAAGAACTTTTAATTTGTATGTTCTTATAAACTATGTGGTCCCATGGTGGAAATGGGCCCATTTTAAATCCTGAACGATAGCTACAAATTAATGTTTAAAACATAATAGATTTGCATAATTGCATGATGATGGGTTTTACAACTTTCTCTCTTCAACTTCTCGTGTCCAACTGGAAATTTCCAGTGTTTGCTCTGTTGAGTCTTAAATCTAGAGACAGAGCCCAGGGTAGCCCAGCCTCACTGTTTTGCTCTAACCCAGTTAATTGGGTTAATGTTACACTTTGAATTCATACTTCTTTTTTTTTTTTTTAATATGTATCTATTATCTGTTAAAGTGCATTGAAGGCTAATTAGTTAAAAAATAGAAGAAGTTTCTATTTGTTTTAGAAGATAGAACAGGTCTTTTTCTTGGACAGTACTCTCCATCACAGGCATCTGTTTCCCTCCTTTTTCAGAGGGTGAAGAGTAGTCTGGTGGGGTGTGAAAAAAAGTGACTGGAGCATTTTCCTACAAGCTAAGCTGGAGTGGAGGGTTAGGGCAGAGAGGGTCCCCAGTGCCCAAGAGGGGACCCCCTTTCCCAGAGCCAGGGACAGCTGCTGCCTGGAGGCTGTGGCTCTGACCCCTCTGTGCTCTGTGGCTCAGGGCTGGCACAAGGCTCTGCTTTCTGCCTTTCCTCCCTGGAGCCACCATCCCTGGAAAGGAAGGCATGGGAAGGCGGCCGAGGGGAAGGAACTGCACTGCAGGGTTGGCTCTGATATGCTGGATGCAATTTGATGGCACTGCCACATACACATACAGTTGATGGGGAGCTGTTGTACAGTATTTGAAGAAAAGCAATTTATTTGTAAACATGGTGTCTGTGATGAATGACAGTATCATGTAGCATATATATTTTAATCTAGCTTGAAAAGTGTTGTTGTCTTCTTTTGAACGATGTTAGCCATTTTTTTAAGGTCTGTACAAAGCCTCAGACTGCTCTGTGGTTTAGCAGAGCCTGCCAGCCTGCCCTGAAAATCTGGAGCATCTCTTCTGCAAAGTTTGTCTAAAAAGTTTATTTTTACATGAGTAACATTGACTGAACTGGCAGAAATGAATTTTTTTTCCCTTTTAGTCTATAATATGAATTTTGAAAATACATGCCAAGTTCTTAAAACTCATAACTACTAACATATGTTTGTGTCTGTTAACTGGAATATTGTCATAGACCTTTTATATCTGTGAGTAAAAAAAAAAAAACCACAAGAATTTGGAAGTTTAAATTATGTCTCATAAAACTGAGACCAAAACACAACATTTAGAGGCTACCAATAAATTCCTTAAAGTAGGAGTTTATAATGGAATCACTAACAAATATAAAAAATTTCAGAGCAGTACTAATTCTATTTCCCCAATTCTATTTCTCAATCTATGTTACTTTTGGGTATGAGCTGAAAAACCACTTTTAAGTTAGGTTTGGGGGTTTTTTTAGGGTATTTTCCCACTTTTTTAAAGCACACATTTCGTCACCTTTATTCGTTTTCTGAATACAAAGGTAAGCTTGATTATCTTCTAGCTGCCTGTCAGGATACATCTGTGTAAATGTAATGTCTTTCCTTAGAAGTCAAACTCACATTCGAAAATGTGACAATAAAATATAGTAAAGATATGCTGGTTAATTTAAATAAAGTTCGTAGTATACACTTGTGCTGTTCCTTTGTCATATAATATGGTCTTTTTCTCTTGGGAAAATCATGGGCAAAGGACGATAGCTTGGGAGATTCAGTCAACCAATTTTTTAAATTTTCCTTATGATATAGGTAATAGGATCAAATGAGATTTCTGTGAGCTCATGAGTGGAGATATACGTACGTGTGTATATATATATATAATTGGAAATAATTCTGAATGATTTTAAGTACGGAAGCTCAAATATCTTTAAAGAAAAATTTAGAATTTGTGACTATGTTATGAGTCAGATGTTATCTAGCTACTCACAAAGTATTAGTCCTTGTTATTTCTCTATTTTGACCATGTTTCTTTTCTCTATCCTGTATTAGAGGTAAGTAGGTATCACCTAAATGAGGACAAGTACTTCAGATTTTATATTCCAGCTGCTTCCTATGCAGTGTGGCACAATGTGGCAGGTCTGGATGCTGCACTAGTGTACTCTGTTTCACTTTGGACAATGGAAAAAGACAAAAGCCAATTATATAATAATATTACTGTTGAGCTTATATTCACCTATCCAGTTTCCAAAGATCAAAATATGCTGTTTTCACTTGGGAAAACAAGTTGGATATTGGCATACTATTGTACTTTTGGTAACAAAGAACTAAAATTCATAACGCATTATTAGTGTTAATTGCAGAACACCTGTAAAAACCACCCACATCTATTTATTGTAGCTTATTCATTCTATTCACAAATGTATGACTTTTGTAGTCTTTCAGCATGTGCTTAGACTATTAGAGAAGCTTATGTAATTTAGTTTCAGGTTACAGGTAAGGAAAATGGAATTACTGTACTAGTTAAAAATGATCCTCATTTTTTCTCCTTTTTATGTTAGTATTTAATTTTAGTACTAGTCTGCTGCAAGATTTTTTTAACTTTAGTTTAAAAACTTCATTTTTATAGCAAAATGTTCTAGGAATGCTTTTCCCTTGTTTCTTTCAACATCAGAAACTTGAAAGAGAGCAAAATATGTTGCAAGTTTATTAAACTTGAAAATATGATGTGATTGGATCCGCAGTATCTATATAAAGGAAAGGAACATACAAACAGTCAGTGAATTCTAAGGCAGATTCAATAACATTGCTAAAGAAAAGACTACTGCTTCAACTCTGGAATGTGAGAAACTATTTTTGGTTTGGTTTAGACCCTCATTGTTACAAATTAATCAACTGGTCTTTAAAGTCTAGAACTCATTAACTTTAAAAGTTTTACTGTTCCCATGACTGAACTTAACTTAAAATATTCAAGTTTGCTTTAGTAGCTCACCTTGATTCCATTTGTCTGTGGTCCACAAGTATCCTCTCCTGTAGAGAAGGTGGCAAGATGTATTTACTCCAGATTTAAAATATTTTAGGAGATTTAAATGTGGTATAAGTTTATAGCCCAGCTCTCACTTTAAATCAGTAATTTCAGCCAAACTTGCACTTTCTGTGGGAAGAAAGAAAATCTTGGGGGGATTTAACCCTATGGATTCTGCAGAGCACAGTACTTACTATGTTGGATACCTTATTTAAGTTTTTGTTTGGTCGGACTCCTCAAATGCCTGATAGTACCACAAAACTGCAAAAGATATATTTTAAAATAGTATGAGTTGTTTCCTTTTAGGACTATTCTAACAGTTCGAATAAAGGATGATAGTAAGCTGCATATTTGGAGCATGATGTTGTAGACAGAATTTTAAGATGATTCTGTAGCTGCTATTATGCAGGAAACAGAATTCAATTACCAGAATAGCCCTTTGGCCTTGTAAAATGTAACTGTCGAGTTTATGCAGGTCTGTGTGTGACATTTCTCACCGGCAGTGCAAGTTACTGTCTCCTATATGACCACCCTGTACCACATGCAGGTTGAAATGTAAGTCTGAGATGACTCCTACACCCTTGAAATGATGCAGCAGTCTCTAATGCCCAAAAGGAGACATTATTGGGAAAGTCCATCACAGAAATGTAGGAGAGAGAGACGTGACATGACTACCAAACACACAGTTGTAGAACCTGTAGCTAAAATTTCTGGTTATCTCCTGGCATACACCAAGTTATGCTTAACTGTGTAGGTGCTTGTAAACCTATTATTTGTACATGGGCTGCAACAGCTCTGACTTAAGAGGAGGAAAAGGGAAAGCGAAAAATTCACAGCAGAGCTTTGTGGTTTAACTATGAAGCTTGTATTAAGTTTCTTGACATTAGAATGAAGATTAATGATTGATATGTAGTTTGATCTGTTTCCTCACCCATGGAAGTAAGAACGGTGTTCAGATATAATGTACTAAAACAATATATGTTATATATTGTGTGGAATAGTTGAAGCTACAGCCTTTACAGAACAGATTGAGATTTGCAATGAAAAGGAAAACTAAAATGAAAAAATATTGAGTGAACAGCAGGGCCCATTTGAGGTGATTACAAAGGATGTTTCTTTATTCTGTCTTTTCTTATGCAACCTGAAAACAGTAGCAGGGGGTTACAAGCAGAGTTCATCACAAAGTTGTCAATCACTGTCATTTAACGTTTTGCAATGGAAGATGTCTTTATTCAAGGACAGCTGGGCAAATCAGAGAAACAGATTTGCAGTTAGTAGTCTGTCCAGCCTACACTAAGCAAACAAGAACAGGGCAGACATACCGGCCTCTCACATAAAAATATAATGGACTCTGCTGACCTCGGTGCCCTCCATTCAGCTTCATTCTCAGTTGTATAAAAGCTTCACTACCCATTCTCAATTTCCTTTAATTACCTACATGATGCAGATAAGAAAATGAACCTCACTTACTTACAGTCAATGATCACAAACAGGAAATTAAGTAGGCAAGTTGTTTAAAATAAGAGGAGTGTTTTGGATGTAAATAAAACATGTGCTGGGGAAGAATTAGGGAAAATGCATTTTCAGGGATACTAGTTGGTCTGGACTGACTTGGCTGATCCTCCTTCTTTCTGCTACTTTAAACTGCAAAGCAAAACTAAGTAAAAAATCTCCTTGGTAAATATTCTTTAAAATATCTTTGAAGGAGAAGCCAGTTAAATAAAAAGAGTGAAGCAAACATGCAGCCTTCTATAGGGCTTAAAAAGATTGTGACCTTAGGTTCAGAGAATAAATGACCACAGTTTTCACAAGAGATCTAGCAGAGACATCCAGGATTAAGCAGCAGTTGTCTTTATTCAGTCTTTACTTCTAATCTGCAGTTGAGATATGACATAAATTAATGACAATCTGATTTTCTTTCCAAACCTTAAATTGTCTAATGGTTACCATTCCTTTTACACTGATATAACAGTTTAGACATAGTTTCCTTGCATCATTAAAAAAATAGAAAATTTTGTGCTGTCAGTTTTCAAGGAGGTAAAAACCAGCCATCTAACTGTTTTTAGGAATTGTCAGAAAAGGTTCTATGTCTTAGGATATCAATGAGGGGATATGGTTCTTTGTAAGTCAATTAGGTAGTTCCATTAGGTGTTCTAAAATTGACATTTTTCTTTACCTCAATCTTCGCTGGTTACTGTTGTGAATATTTCATTAATATGGATTTGCAGGAAGTCTGACAAAATTGAAGACTAAAATGCAAAATATTAAATCTATAGTTTAAGAGGAATATAAAACCCTGAACACTTTAATTTAATGGTCTCTGCTAGGCCTGTAGTTTCTAAGACATTGCCCTTCAGGCTCCTCAAATGACTTTTTATTTTATGACAAAAGAAATACACTCCCTTAAATTACAGATGGAAAAGATATCACATATTATAAAACTGTTACCTTACTTGCAAGTTTTATAATTTAGAAAGATCATTCTCACACCAAATAATATGGATAAGCACAAGAGGATTTTGTGGAGGGAAAAATTGCCAAGTCACAAAACTGATTATTTAGCCTAAATTAAAGTTCCTAGGCTGTTTTTGTTGAACTTTTTTTCAAAGACAGTGGATTTCCCAAGCAGGAGAATTGGCATCTCTCCCTGGGATGCCAAAAGACTTGTTCTTGCTCCTCTCAGCCGCTGTGATGTTGCTACTTACAACTACATTTAGATTACATGTTGGTGGGCAGCTCCTTTTTGCAATAGTGAATAAGTTCTTACACAGCTTTCCTTTTGGCATGAACAGCATTAGTCCCACTCTGGAACACAGAGAATGTTTTCACCACCTACTTAAGAGTTTGCACTTTGTTTTGCACAATGTTTTGATCCTTCATCATCAGTTGCTTAGACACTACTCAAAATATTGAAAAATATTTGAAAATAATCATATCAGAGCTATTTCAAAACTACTGGATTTTGCATACCAAGAGAAAAATTTAAAACCTGAAAACCGAAAATATGAAGTTTTGACTTCTTTATAGCTTACCTTACAATGTTTTTGTGAGCCAATGTGGTAGGATACCTGTGCGTCATCTTCTACTGAATCCATCCAATGAATATATTTACTTCATTGCATTTATTTTCCTCTTCTCTAATGTTAGTGTCAGCTATGTGGAAGAAAAAATCTATAAGTGTGTCAATAATTGAGAATATTATATTAGTTATTGTTTTCCCATGTGTGATTTTGATAAATAAGTACACTTTCCAAACATTTAAATGCTACTATTTTTGCGTTGAAATCTAACTGTAGTAAGTTAAATGCATATACCTTTAATGCCTCAGTAAGCAGTAAGTTATTCTGAAGTTAATTACAGTAATTTTTTTTTTTTTAAAGAATGCTGATGAGTACACAGATCTGCCTGTGAGACACAATGAAGATCAGATGAACAGTGAACTGGCCAAACACCTTCCAATTGAAGTCAATCCCCATTCATTTGACAGTTCACACACAAAAACACACCTCTTGCTGCAAGCCCACTTCAGTCATGCCATGCTGCCTTGTCCAGATTATGCAACTGATACAAAGACGGTGCTGGACCAAGCAATCAGAATATGCCAGGTATTGTGATGCATTTCTACATAACTTGTTTACTGCTTATCGTTAGAATGTTGTCATATTTTGAATGTAGAAGAATCTGAACATTTCTTGCAATCTTGTGGAGAGCTGGTACCACATGGTATTTTATTGTTTAGGGAGGAACTGGATGCCCATAATGATTCCCATTTTACAGAACTGGAGGTAAACAAACTTTATTAAAGATAGTGGTGCTCTGACTGGAGGCGTCTATTGCCATATAATGACTTCTGCTTTCTTTGCAACAGCTTTCTATCTCTGTGTTGTGGAATGTTGTATTAGAGTCATTCTGGCATGGCCGTGGTCCCTGCAGATTGTTATGCTGGTGTCCAAGAACCTGTCTCCCCTGGGTACTTCTACTATTCTAGCACCCAAAAGCACAAATATAACATGTTTTGAAATCTGATTCAGGGTGAGATATAGGGGTTTTCCCTAAGCCTCTCTAGCTAGTGTAAAGATACATCTTCTTTGTCCCAGTTATCACAGAGTCTCTAGCTAGTGTAAAGATACATCTTCTTTGTCCCAGTTATCACAGAGTCAAAGAGCATGTTTTTAAACACAGATTTTAAGCTCACCCTGGAGACTTGTGAATTTTTACAGTTGTACTGCAGTTGCAGCCCACAGAAACTAAACCAACCATGGAGAGTAATGGTAACAAGCAATCACAAGCACAGCTGCCACCTCAGAAGAATTTTAAAGCAGCAACTGGAGTTTGGGATAGAGTGCTGCCATATCTGAAAAGCTCAGTTACAGTTACAGCAAGGAAAGGTGAGCTCTAGCTGTCAGAGGAAACAACTGACCCTCTGAGTCCCTTGGGAAGAATTTTTCTCTCTAGCAGAACTGCACAAGGACTCATTCACAGGTTCTTGAAGATTAGGCAGCATTCAACATACTACTCTCTTTATATTTCTTAGTTCAACATCTGTAAAATAGAGCCAGTACTTCTTTTTTCCTACAGTTTTTGTTTGCTCAAATGTTATTATCCCCAGTGATCTGTTTGTCAACTATCAGACAGAAGCTTTGCTCTTGTTGTTTGAAGCCTGTTGGCAATATGGTAACTGCAAACATCATTGTGTCAAGCCTGCAGTTTTTAAAACTGCTCTATGAGAAACTATTAATCAGTGCTGTAGACAGAGAAAATACTCTGTGCAATTCAGTTCAGCAATTTGGATAAGACTCAACCTTACACTAATAAAAACAAGCTTAAAATACTAATATCAAATGAAGCAAAACTGAAATTAGGGAATGTAAGAAGTGAATAACACCACAGATGTTACTGCTACACACAGTCCTAATCTTGGCAACCAGCAGTACTTGGATGCTAGTCTGTTTCAAACATTTCAAATCAATAAAATCATGGTGCTGAAAGTGCAGAAAGAGCTATGCCATATATTCTGTTATTTACAGAGAAAAGCATCACTTGCTCAGGTGAGAAAACTCACCTTTGTTTCAGAGAAATCACATACTTGAAGTTCATTCAGATGTTTGTGGAATAAGCATTAGGGAGTTAATTACATATTTAGGGAAAACTAAAATACTATTTTCAGTAATTATTTTGTTCTGTTTTGCTGATAAATGTATTTTCTTAATCCTGCTACTGCATCATACGTATTTCAGAAACAATAATCACTTAGGAAAAAAATCCAAAATTTTCAACAGTTCCTTTGACCTGAAGTAGAGTTCAGAAAAATATCATTCCATACTATGCCTTGCCACTCCAACATTCAGTTAACAACTACATAATCTTATAAGTACACGCATCTTAAAAAAAAAATTTAAAAAAAAAAACAACTTAAAAAAAAAAACATGCAGGCACTTTTGTATTTTAAAGTTGGCACATGGTTTACATCTCTCGGGAGATTATTGGTTCCATCTTATTAGTTACGCTTTCCAAACGGAGGTTAAAGTTCCCAGAATCTAAGCAATGGACAGGGTTACACTTTCAATACTGGTTGTTACCTTTTTCCTTAGCACTGACCTGCTGATGAACTCTGGGTCAGCAGAGGTAGAAAAAAAGATGTTAGTTATGAGAAAAGGAACTGGAGCATGGAAGGATCCATTGATGAACAGATTCAGTGGGTGTTGTTCTCTGTGTGTGAACACACACTCATGCATCATCAAACGTTAAATACAGCAGTGAGGCAGGAATTGGTTTCTGAGTTACATTGAATTTTTGTTTATTTACTTACAAATTATTTTAGTGTTGAGGTTGTATGGCTAACCTTCATATTGTGACCTAAACATAAACTGTTATTTTTGCTGGTGAATAACAGACCTTTCATATCAGTATTGCTTTTCTGTTACAATAAAGATCTTTCACAGAGCTTTTATAAGTAGTTATACAGCAGGCCTTTATCCCAGGTCCTCTGCAGTGCAGATTTGCCGTATCTAGCCATGACATGTAAGCAAGCCTCTTTCCATCACAGACTGTCAAATTCTCTAATCTTCTGTAGTGTCTTTCATCTGAATAAGCCTTCCCTCCCATGGCTCCTTTCCTATCCCAAGTTTCATTCTCCCTTCTATTCCTCCAACATCTCCTGGGCTTTTTATTGCTAGTGACTTCAGGCCGTGTATTGTTACTGGTCCCACAGAAAACAATGTTAACAGCATTACATAGGTAAGTGTAGCTGCTGGATTCCAGGTAAGATTCCACTACCCTTTAACAAAAAAATTACGCAGCAACTTTTAAATTATTTTTCCTCAGATGTCTTGAAAGTTTTAGCTCTACGTTAAAATTCTCTTGTTTATACTTATGAAATATTGAAGTCATTAGCATTTACCAGAATTGGAGGAGTTATGATGCTGGCTTAATAGGGGAACATAATTTTTAGCATAAAAAAAAGGAAGAAATACATTCTGTTATAGTTTTCCTATGGTTATGGTATGTTGGATAAAGGTGGAATTCATTATAACAAGTTAAAATTTAGTATTTATATACCCAGGATGAAATGCAGAATCTTTTACTGTAGAAATATGGGGAAATAGCAGTGTATAACCTTTTGGAATGTGAATGCCTTTCTGCTCGCATTCCCATCTCTGTAATGAATGGCCAGTGAGGCATTGACTAGGCTGAAGGAACTCCCTGCTCTACACTGAAAACCTCAAGTTAAAATCTAGTTTGTTACCAGTGACAGGCCTTCATAGATAAAGCACAGAAGGTTCCCATGGCTCAAAAAAACTGCCAAAACTTCCTGTGTGACCTTGGCCAACTGATTTAATTTTTATTTGCCTCAGATATCTCTAGTACGGTTACAGTAGGCAATATATTCTCTCTAAGCCTGGCACTCTCTGTTATTTTTACTGAGAAAAGCTAGAGGTGTCATTAAAACGGTGCTGACCATTCCATTAGCTTCTCAAAATCAGACATTTGTCCATTTCTTTCAGGAGAATGAACATTAAATAATAAAAATTCTAATTAAATTATTTTTCTAACATTTTTATAAAATATAATTATTATTGTAAGGACAACACTCCACCTTTTTTTCCTATCTTATTTAAGAATACATGAAACTAAATCTAATCTCTTTTCTGCTTCCTTTGTTAAGCCTTATATTTTGTGACTGTGTATTCAGCGATCAGTTCTTATTCTGCTGTTCTAAGACTATTGCCTATATTTGCATTAATTGAAATGGATAATTGAGGAGTAATACTGTCACTCTCAGATTCAGCAGGGCAGTCTCTTCTCAGAAATAATGTGACAGTTGCTGGCTTTGCATTGGAATTGGCCACAAGCCTCCACTTGTAGTATAATCGTTGATAAAATATTTTAAAATTGCCAGGAGTAGAACTGCCATGGAGCTCAGCCCTAACCTTTGAGAAGTGTTTACCTATGGATGTGTTAAACACATCTCAGTAGGGTAGCTGGGCATTGAGAGATGGACATGAAAACAGATTCCAAACTGCAGAAGAAAGACTACACTGCATGGAAAATGTGCCTATCCCTGCAATAAGGACCTTGTAATGCTATCACTGATACCCTGTCTTTCCCCATCATGTTACTCCTTTGGAGAATCTAATTTTGACAGGAAAGAAAAATACTCTTTAGGTTAAGGACTTAGCTAGATGGTGATGTGTATAATAATGCTTTAGCCATTCTAAATTGTTTGTGGTCATTTAAACTGCAACTTTTGCTATAGTTCTTATGCGAATCATCTTTGTGGTACGTGTTCAGAGTTGTCAAATATTGCACAAATATGCTGCCCAATTCAGCTAAGAATTGGCTTATGTACTAAATACTTACTGTATATACAGACTGTGCTGGGTGAGTGGTGGTGGCTCCTCAGAAGGAGCAGTAGTACACAAAAGTACTTCTGGGCCATGCAAAGACCAAGGAGCCCATCTTGCCATTCTGGGACTCAAAGAAAGAGAATGTGCTTTGGGTCTGCGCTTTTCATCCTCCCCAAACCTCCTCAGTTCATAACAGCCACTAAAACTTTTGATTTGGAGAGCCATGTCCCTTGGATGTTTCGTTTTTCTGCTTATGAGGAAATGGAGAAGTTTTTAAAGGTCCTAAGAGTGGTTTGAGCTCATGTGTTGCTTGTTGGTAGTGCAGGTGTGCCAACTGCTTGCTGGCAGGTGGTGGGAGTTACAGGAAAGGCCTATTTTACAGTTGTGTAAGTAAGATTTGTCCAGAAGTGTCCAGGGAAAGAGCTTTTGTGTAATGGTTGCATTGGCAACTATAAATAAATGGGCAGCTTTACTGAGCTAAGGGAAGAGAATCAAATTAACTTGATAATGCAGAGGATTACTTAGAAACAAGTGAAGAGCAGAGGCCACATCTCTTGAGCTGCTGCACATATTCTTTGTGTATGCAGTAATATTCCAGTGATAGCACGATGTTTGCAATTTTACTTAAATACTGGCTGCTTTCATGGTTGTATGGCTATTATTCCACATTAAGAGTGTGGTAATAATAGAATAATCAAAAAATCTTGTAGTGCTTATACTGTGCAGCAATGCTCACTTGTGGATGCACATCAGTGGATCACTTTGTAGGGAAAGTGCCTGGACATGTTGGGCTGGAAATGCTTGCCTGCTTGTGTTGTGTAGGTATATATGTGGGAGAAGGGAGGGTTATCTTTGTGGTGTTGGAGTTTTGCTTGCTGTGGATAATCAGTGATCTGGTGTATGGAAGCATCTTGGTGGCAGTTTAATGATGATTTGGTGCTGCTTGTGCATAATCCCTCCCCCACCCATGACAAACCTTTTCCCAGTTGGGGCTGAAGGAAATGAGTAATGCTTAACCCATTTGTGTGATCAATTCACTTAAGCAGCTACTGTGAAATGTTAATCACAACTTTAATTTGTACTGCATTAGCATTTTGATTAACTTGTAGGCTTGCTAGCACACTTGAAGCACTTTTACTCATAGTTACAGCTCGGAAATGACTTTTTGATTAATTAAGTTTGTTAGACAGCAGCTGAGCTTCCTGAATGCTAACCTTAAGGGGGTAAAAGTTCAGGAGAAAGTTACTGGGAATAACTGTTGCTGTTGAAAAGGATTCTTGTGAATGCACTCAAAAATTCTGATTATTGAAAAAATATTACATTCCTACTTTGAAACTGACTCTAAACTGTAAAGAGGACAGATTTATTATGAGAAAGATGCTGTGTATCTTTCATGGTTTTGGTAGATTTCTGTAATATTTGGAACAAATACTGGCTTAAGACATTGTTTATGTTAGGAAATTGGGATTTATTGCAAAGAGTTTCTTATCAAAAACCTTTTGTTCTTTTTACAGTTCACTGGTATAGTAGAAAATATCAATTTATTAATTAATAATTTGAAAATAAATTTGCTATTGGGACTCAATGAGTTCTGAATTTTGGTTTAAGCCTGTCCTAAAGTTTATATTGCTGGTATCAAACTCTGTAGCTGCCTTTATTTCTGTAATACTATTAAAAAGAAATCAGTAAGAACCCAAGGGTTGCACTCCACTAAATGTAGACAGTAAATGGTTTCTCCTTTCCCTGGTTCTGAAAATACTAATAATGTTACTATGGAGGCTAAAGGATGAATGCAGGGATAGGAATCTTAGGAAGCAGCTAGGAAGGTTGTAATTTGCATACATCAGTGAGACCTTTATGAGGATGGGAGGATGAAGAATTAGTCTCTCATAGGGGGTAGCAGAGCATATGGAAGAGGGGACTGAATATGCTTGTAAAAAAAAGTGAAGAGAAGTAGGATACAGAGAGCAGTATAAAAGGAGTGCCTCCTGAATAGGATTAATTACAACTTATTCAACAACTATACAACTGTATCTCTGATGAAGTACAAGGGGGGGTGTTCTGTAGGCTGAAACTTCGCAGCTGTGCAAGGGTGATTTAATTGATCTGAAAGAGCTCCTCCCCCTCTCCAGATTAAAACCTTTCTAAAAAGTAGTTTTGGACTAGACCTCTGAATTTCAAAGGTTCTGTAGATACCTGTTTTACTGATATATATAATGTACCAAAGGTAATGACCTTAAACTCTCTCTAATACTTCTTCAAGTAAATTCCAACTTTTCAAGTCAGTTACTGTTTCTGAGATATGTAGTTGAAGCATCATATTCATGATGTATATAAAACCATGAAACTTAAAGTACATGGCATGCTTTAACATCTGAAAAAATATTTTACTTTTATTAGCAGAATATCAAGTCACACATGACTCATAATCTTATGTATTGGAAGGCTTCCTACATTTGAAGCATGTGCAAAAAAAATATTATTCTGAATTCATAGTTTTTAGGAAATTAGGTGAAATGCATACCCTTTTGTCTATTATTTATAAATATTAGTCACATAAATTCTGTAGTCTTAAACAGCTGTAAGTAGGCACAATTCTAATGATTTTAATAGATCTATGGATTTAAACTCCTACATGTAACTGAAATTTAGTCCTAGACTAAACTTCAAACACTGACACAAAAAATAAGATTAATCTTTTAAGAGTAGATGAATTTGAACTATGTAACTCACCCTGAGTTCACCTAAAGTTTCAGCCCTCATCCACAAAGTCATTGCCACCAATGGCATCACTGCAGGAACTCAGCTTCCAGCTGAGTAGTCACAGGTGTAATTCTTAACAGGAATGGCATTTCTTACATTTCTTTAGCTTGTCTCTGTGTCCAGAGCAGTTATCATTATAGCTTCATTCACACTTCCCTTAAATATAATTTATCCACAAAATATTAACATTTATGTTTACAGGATTTATGTCAAAATGCTTAGTATATTTGGAGTTATATGACAGGTGACTTCAAAAAGAAGAAATTATTCTAAGCAATAAGTGGTCTCTGTTAATGAGATGCAAGCTGTATCACTTTTAGCACTTCAATAGCTTATCTTAAAGGAAAAAGCTATTTAAGGCATTTGGATAGATCAGAAATTCTGCTAGTTTTAGTCTGGTCCCCTGCCACCTACCCAGTCGTACAAGAGTGATCCAGAGTATCTGACTTTCAAATGAAGTATGTGAAAGTAATACCAAAAACAGTGTTTATAAAAACTTTATAAAAAGTATATAGAATAAAGAATTTAGCAATCAGGATGTTTTGATAGCCCAAAAAATCTCCTAAATGAGGGCAGAGGGGTGGGGGTATGTTCACTATGGAACAATTTAGCATCCCAGTTTATTTGGAGCACATATAGGAATTGCTTAATAACACCAGAAAAAAACAATGTTTTGCTATCAGCAAGAGTGCCACACACTCACGTCTTCCACACCCTGCCTCCATTTTGCTTCCCCTCAAACCAGGGAATTATAAACCATCATTTAAATTCCAAATCAGTAATAACTTCAGCTAGAAAGAGACAGACTGATAAATTTCAGCTTCATGTTAGACCAGAAAGGTACAATTTCATTCAGTTTAAAATCATTCCATACCTAAGGATAAGCAGCTGCTGCTCCTGAAAATAAGATGAAAATTAGATCATAGATGCTGAGGGTTTTGTCTTAATGCACTCCTGGAACAATGACAGCAATAGCAAACATTTTGACACTCAATTCCAAATACCATCAGAATGAAAGTTTTTGCCATACCTGACAACGTCTGCATCAGTGAGCTGTTGATCATCGGCATTTTCGTGCTGCCCCAGCCATGGTTTTTAATAGGTCTTTGCTTCCCACATTGACACAAGCCAAGATGTTTTAGATAGCAACAGACTAAATGTAAAGGAGGTGTCATTAATTACTATTATTACTTTTTAACTGTATGACTTTTGGAAGGCTTAAGAGCTATTGCCTGAATCTTTCATGAAAACCCACCTCAAGTGTAGGCATCTGCTTTTATTCTGCTAAGCACAGGAGTCCCAAATAAGAGGATGGTAAACATATTTTCTGGTATAACAACCAATCATTCCTTTGACTCCATCTATTTACCCCATTTATTCTACTTCAGGTTAAAAAGTGGTGGGGTTAGAGAGTTTTATTGTTTGTTTTGGTTTGATTTTTTATTATTTAATTTGTTGGTTTACAAAAAAAAAAAAGGTGTATTTTTTTTTCTGTAGTTAAAACATCTTTACTGTTTCCTGTTTCACTTTTTGCACTCACTGTCCTCTTCTTTTAAGTTTTTCTCTGTGCTGAAATTATCCCATGTGGGTTTAAATTCTTAGGCTAGAAAGGCAGGTAACCAATTTGTGCCATTTCTCAATTCAGAATAATATTCTTAATCTATTCCAATCTTACCAGCTGTAAGATATTTAGAATTTATTTACTACTTTCCAAAATAACAGCTTAAAAAGCCACAAATTTCTATAAAATTATACTGGTTTTGACTTAAATATAACAACAAACAGGTAACAACTAGTTTAACTAGAGAGACTAAATACATTATTCATCAGATAACATAAATATTAAATACTTTAAATTTTTGTGGTTTGCATTATATTCTTTGTTTAGTTGCTTATATTTACATTTGGAGATAGGGGAATGACTCAATTTGTTACCTTGAGTATTCATAGGAATTTCAGTAACCATTTAAGTATCAAGCATCTCTGTGTTTTACACTTAAAGGAAAATGAAATGTGTGGAGGTTTCCAAGGCAGCAGATGAAACAAGCCAACTTTACCATTGTTCTGACTTTTTCACAATGTCACTGCCTTGGATTTCACATCCAGATAGAGATGCTGTGAATAAATTCTATGGGTGAAGAAGCAGAAAATAAGGAGGAAAAGAGGATTTGCCATGTGGATTCATTATAACAATGTGGAACACAGAGTCTCACACACACAGGCTTTCCTCTACTCCCTACGGGATATCTATCTGTAGGCCTCTATCAATGTCTAGGAGATTTTCTATGTGAAAGGATCCTACAGTTAATTTCAAAGTATAGCTTGTTTTAGATTTATCTTTCTCTTACATCTTCACTCTTCTTTTCCCCTTTTCAAACCTTTGTTTAAAATGGGGGAGAGGGATAGGTTTTAAAAAAAATGTTTACAGTGTTATGTGTGCATCTTCAGAAGCATTCCACTGAGAGATATATAGATATAGATGATAGGTAGATAGATAGATAGATAGATAGATAGATAGATAGATAGATAGATAGATAGATAGATAGATAGATAGATAGATAGAT